>JAULKM010108373.1:0-23663 GCA_032355605.1 Rubia tinctorum | reverse complement strand
TGAATTAGAATTATATAAAGGTAAAAGGTTTTAGTTGCAATATTAAAATTTTAGTATGCAACATGTAGTAGTTATAAGTTTATGACCCGATTAATACAACCCAAAATTTTTATCTTAATTTATTCTAATTTGCAGTTTAAACCTTGAGTTTTCCATAACTTATGAAAAAAGCGTCTTTCAAGAGACAGACTCGTATTTTAATATATATTTCAACTCTAAATAATTATAATCTGATACTGTTATATACCTCAATGAATGAGAAATTAATACACCAAAATTACTTGAAATTGATATTAATTAGGTATGATCATGGGTCCGTGGATCGGGTTTAATAACACAACTGATCCGGCCCTAAAAGAATTTAGCTAGGCCAATATCCGACCCAAACCCGTAGAGTTTGAAAATTTTACACTGATACCCAAATCTGATAGGTCTAAATGAATCTTAGGTTTAAAGCGGTATCTAAATGGGTATAATATTCTAATTTGTTTCTTCACTAAATAAAATATATATTATGTTAAATACAAATAATTCAATTTCAATATGCATATTAATTACTTTTTCAAAAAAAATATACAATACATATTATTTGTTGAAATAAAAGTAAAAATACAGAGAAAATATGAAAGTAATTTAGAAATTAGTGTAAAATTATATATGTGTATATATAATTAGATTATATGGGGTCTACGGATCGGATCTGAGTTTTAATATTTTAAACCTGAACCCATATTTTAAAATCTAGACTCGGGCCCAGAGTCAATGGTTCTAAATTTTTTAGGTCCATACTCGACCCAATGGATCTAAACCCTTTGGATCTAGGTCGGGTCCAAGATCTTTAATCATCCCTAGTACAGTTGTAATGTGGTCACATACATATGAATATTACAAAGACTTGGGTGAGACGGTCTCACCTAATCTTATGGTGAGACGGAGGGTTCAAGTACAATTATTTAAAGATGGGGATGACATGGGGTACTTTTTGTAATTTGTAAAACTTTACTTTGTACCTTGTCTCACCATAAGTTATGGTGATGTGAGTCTTTCTCTATGAATATAATCTTGGATGAATTTGAATTTAAAATAACTCAAACTAATATTTTAAGAGATGGTCTCTTGTGAACAGTCTAAACTTTAGGCAGAGAAATTTATTCAATTCTAACTATATTCTAACTATAGGGATCTATCTCTAATAATTCTACAGGGATCTATATCTAATTATTTTACATGGACCTATCGCTAATATTTTTTTCAGGGATTTTTTGTCCAAATTTTTCCCTCCATTTTCCCGCGCATCCGCAATCTGCAAATTTTTTTATAATGTTTCAAAAATACAAAAATCAATATGATCATCGAGTTGAAAATTATAAACATCATAAAAAAAAGAAAATCAACAAAATCATAAAACATAAACTAAAAATTGCAGCAAAACATATAAGAAAAATTAAATAAAACAACAACAAAAATATTATAAAAATCAACAAAAAATTGAACAAAACGCCGACTACAACTAACGAAAAATCAACTAAAAATCATGAAAACATTAACAAAGCTTAATTTATCAAAAATATTTAAAAGAAAACTACAAACATCAACCAATATCACCCAAAATTTATAAACATCAATATTATCATCTAAACTTCACCAAAAAAATGAAAAACGTCAACATAAAGAAAAAACACTAATAAAAACCAACCATATCACAAAAAAAAAACTACAAACATCAACCCCTATCACCTAAATCTCATCTAGAAAATGAAAAATATCAACATGAGAGAAAAAACTAAAAACATCAATAAAAAAAGCAAGGTATCTCAAGAGTATAAATTAGAAAATCATAAACATCAACAATTCTTTTTTAAAAAAAACTACAAATGTCAACCTACTTCACGCAAAAGCTACAAACATCAACTCCTAACACCTGAACCTAGTCCGAAAAATGGAAAACATCAACATAAGAAAAAACACACTACAAACATCAACTCCTATTACCAAAACCTCAAACGGAAAATGAAAAACATCAACATGAGAAAATAATCCCTATAAATATCAATCCATATCACCCAAAAAAACTAAAAAAACATCAACTCATATCAATTAAACCTCTCCCGAATAATGAAAACAACATCATAACAGAGAAAACAAGATACAAACATCAACAAAAACCTATAGTACCTCATGAATAAAAAAGTTCTTCAAAAAAGGGCCTATGGGATTTGAACTCATGTCTCTAAGCTCAAAGTCCAGAGCAACGACCACTACACCAAAGACTCTAATTGAACATATATTCAGTTAAATAATATTAAATCTCAGTATATACATCAAGAATATAAAATTTTCAAAATAAAACTCACGAAGAGATTTGAACCCCAGACCTCTAAACTCAATAACATGAATACTAACCACTAGACCAAAGAATCTTTGCTGATATAAACTTCAGTCAAATAAATATTAAACCTCAGGATGTCTTTAAAAAAAAGCAAAACACAATATTAAACCTCACCTCTCAGAAGTCAAAGCTCAGCTCCGGCGTTGCCCATGTCGTCCACCGTCGTTGCAGTCCGTCGTCGACGTAAGCTCCGATCGTGCGTGAGATGCACGCTCGTCGCCTTCTTCCTTTGGGTGCTTACATATCACGTGCCTTTCTTCATCACGGAATAAAGTGAGCTAATCGCAGCATCGGGAATCGCAGAGCTCCTCCGCCGCGAGCTCGTCGCAGAGCCGGAAATCACGAGCAGCCGCTTCTCGCTTCAGATCTTCGCTCCTTTTCTTCACTCACCGTTGCTCGTAGTCGCCTCTTTGTCGCTCGCTCCCTAGCTTGGTCGCCTCGTCACCCTTCGAATCAGCCTCGACGACTCATCGTTCTCTCATCGTCGTTCACCTCATCGTAACGCCATCGATTAGAACGCCCTCTGCCAAAAACGTTAATCGATCGAGACTGTAGAAGCTCAACTCTGGCGAAGCTTCAATCTCGATCTCGATCTCGGTGGAAGAGTGGTGGTGGAGGAAGAAAGGCGGAAGAAGAAGATTCACGGCGAAAGAGCGGTGGCATTAGGTGTTAGAAAGATGATGGTTAGCGGCGGAATTGCAGCATTCACAAATTTTCGATCGAAGGAGGAGAATCCCGATCGGAAAATGGAAAATAAAAAATTCACAAAATTTTGGGATATTTATAGCATTTTGATAATTGCACAGTAAGTGTTTAAATTTATTAGCATATTTTTTTTAAAAAAAACTTCATCCCAAAATAAAACTTATAATAATTGCACAACAAACCCATACCTAAAGTTTAGAATGGATAAAACAAAATTTTGTGATATTTCAAAGCTCACAATAAGGAGAAATTATTTGAATGTAAAAGAAATTATTTAACACTGAATTTCTTTCACTTCATCTGAAGAGGGGTTGTAGATTTATATGTTAAGTTGCATATTTCAAATGAGGACTTCAAAACCTAGACTTCAATGACAAATTTTACTTGGAAGATCAAACTAAATGCCTTTGTGAGTTCTGGTTTGGTCATTATACTAATTACGGGTTTTCGTCGGTTAAAGATCGGATCCGACGCAGTTGGGAAGTTAAAAGAAATTCGCAAGCACGAATTTTTGAAGAACAATCAAGGGTTGGAAGTACAAATTTTAGTTTTGGTTATGAAGCCCACTAGAGAGAAATTATTCTCGAAAATATTATTGTGAAAGATAAAATATCTGAATAGTACAAGAGGTTTTTAAATAATATAATGAAACCATGCAATGATACAAAAAAATAAATTTGAAAATAAAGCAAAAATTGGAAAAAAAGTAAATTGCCGTTTTGAGGCTCTAAACGAACTCAAATGGTCAAAAAAAGACCCTGCCACCGGAACGGCCTGATTCTGACACTGAACACAAAAGTTATGCTCAAAAACATATCGAACATTTGCGGCGATCCATCGCTTCTCCAATATTTGCCTCCATTCGTCCTGCATCAGGATAGGAGGATGGACCGGAATCGTTTAGGATCGGAACCGGAATCATAAAAAAGTTTGGATCGAGGACCGGACCGATTAATGATTATTTAGGATCAGGGTAAAATTGAAATTATTTTGATTTTGGAACGAATTTTAGTAAACTTTATTCTTTTACAAAACAAAATTTGATGTTAGTATAAATTAAATTAAAAAATTTCTTCAAAAGATAGTAAACTAGAAGTTGTCAGAAAAATTAAACCTCAAAATATGGAAGAATACTATCACATCGAAAATAAATTTAAACTGGTACATAAACTTAAATTACAAATACATAAAAGAATATACATAAGAGTAAGTTACCGGTCCCTCCGGTCCGGACCGGAAAAAATCGGTCTTGAACAGGATCAGACCGGAACCTGGAATCCTAAAAAATCTTAAATCAAAGACCGGACCAAAATTCTATACATCCAATTTCGATCTTTATATTCCGATCCGATTCAATCCATTTTACCGGTTCAGACCGATTCATGCACACCCTTAATACCTTGCTCAATGTGTCGTCTCCATCCTTCCGCTGTACTTCTGGAAGCTTTTCGCTGGAATATTCATATCAAAAATTGATCGCCTACATTGCTAGTAGAGAACATGACTTCAGAGGAAGCTTACAGAGGAACAAATCCATGAGTTGATCATTTTAGAGCGTCGGGATGTGTTAGTTACATACCCATATACTCATTTTAGAGTGCTTGGATGTTGTATGAATATCCCAGATACTCAATTTAGAGTGTTTGAATATAGTTTCATCGTTCAGTTGTGGTTTTGCAACAACTTTTAGATTTGCTTGAATCTTTTTTTTTTTTTTTGCAGTCGAAATATTGTTATTTAGTTGTGATTGTTCACCCTATCCTACATAGCCGTACTCTGAGTTTCGATGAGCCACAAAACCGCCTTCAATTTAAAAATGACCTAATCATATTTCAAACCGCATACTCTCTGTTCATTTTATTATGACACACTTTTCATAAAGAGATATTTATTTTAGTTTGACACCTTCCAAATATGGTAAGATTAACATTATTCTCCTCCATGCATTTTACTTTTTCTATCTAACATTCAATATACACCACTCAATTAGAATTTTTTAAATTCTTATGTCAAAATTTGAAGTGCCAATAATAGTTGAACGAAAGGTATAAATACCATTGATAAATTATCAAAATATCCATAATAAATGATTGAATTGATCGACACCGTTTACGATTTACGTGGCGAAAAGAATAATGAACCTTGCAGTGTCCACTTCTCTATTTTTATTACTCCCTCTGTACCAGTTCAAACTACACACTTTTTGGTTAATTTTCTCAAAACACATTTGATCATAAATTTTAACCAGTATATAGATACAAATATCATTATGTGAGATATCATTAGATTCCCCGCATGATGTATTTTCTAAACATCAAATTTTAATACACAATTATTAAACATAAATAAAGTTATCGTTGGTCAAACATGGTATGAGAAAGTTGACCAAAAAGTGTGCAGATTGAACTGGAACGGAGGGATTACTTGTTGATATGATTTTTCAAAAATAAAAATGAGATTATCTAACACATATTCCCTCTGGTCTCTTGACAATGCACTTCTTTTATTTTTTAAAGTCTTTTCAAAGTGTGTTTGACCTCCGATAACTTTAATTTCATATAATAATGAATTATAAATTTTTATCGAATGTGAATATTTATCTCAATATGATTCGAGAACTTATAGGGACCGACTCTTATAAATACCGAAGCATGTTTCTATTTTTATTCACTATTTCTCAAAATTCAGAGCATATAATTTTAGTCTGATTGTAGCACTATTATAGAGTCTTCCCCCAACACCCTGAGGGCTTTGCTTTGCATGTTCGGCGCTCATGAGCAAGATTTGGCTTTCAAGTTGGTGTCCACCCTATATCAATTGGCACACGAGGCGGAATTCAATTGTCAACAGCAGTATACCTTGTTCAATGGTGCCTAAGAAAAGAGCTCCACATAAAGGTCCTTCACAGGCGCAATCCAGCCATGCTGGCGTGGGGGGGTCATTTTGCGAGATTTCGAATCCTCCAGCGATGATCGATCCACCATCAACATCTAAGAAAATTCCACCTACCAACCCAGTTACGGTCGAAGGAATAATCATACTCATCTCTGAGGAGTACGGAGACCCTAGAGATGTAGGAACAACGTTAGTCGTTTCCGAGGAATTGGCTTCCTAACAGGAATTTCTTCAGCTAAACTCAGGAAATTTTGACGGGTTCTTGCAGGACAGACGTAATCTTGTAGTCACAAAGAGAACACCAATGGTCCCGACTATAGGTGGCATTATTTTTCCATCACAAAATCCCCTAAACCCAATGAGTACACCGCCAACCTTTCTTCCCATGCTTTCACCACAGCGGGAGTCCGATCGAGTAACCCCGTCATGCATGGGAGAATTCCAGGTTTTATGCCGCTGCATGTGCTAATGCAGACATAGCCCCAGATGCAAAGGCAAATGTCGATGCAGACACAATTGTGAATGCAAATGCAAACACAACCATAAATACCAATTTTAACAGTTACAACAGGGTCAAGGTGGTATCCAGGCAAAATGATATGAACTTTGGTGTAACCCCCACCCGTCTCAGCAGATCCCTTAGTTGTCGACCATAGTCAACCCACTGACCATTCTGCAGTCTTACCCACCATGGCTAGTGTCCATGCAACAATACCCATGATCAAATCCGTGCACCAGTTGACATTTACGTTTGGTCTAGGCGTTGTTGCCTTCTCACATAGTACCGATCGGGATCTAGGTACCAATGATCTTGGCCCACACATACTTAAACAACTCTCGGATGCCATCTCATGGACCAGAGAGACCCGTAAAAGACAAGAATCTCAATTCCATTGATCATCGCATGATCTAAATGAGTGGACAAGCTGTTTCCTCATTGTTCATACCATCCATAGCCGCAACCACTAGGAATCCGGTGCAAAAGCCACCTGATTGTTCCTACCTATAAGGGGGTTACTGACCCAAGACAGTTTTAAATGACCTACCAGCAGGTCATGGCACCTTTAGACATTCCTCCTGGGGTTAGGTGCAAGTTAGTGGGATCCTACATTAGATAGAAAGCTTTGCAGTGGTTTGATTTTTATTTTTTTTGAAAGGATGAATCACTAACTACCAAGCCTTTGGTCGAAACTTACTTACAGCTTCTACCAATTGAAGAAATATACTAAAATGGTGAATTTTCATGATGTGCCCAAGTTATAGTCCATATTTAGCACATATTAAACTCTAAATGTAAGGAAATTGTAGTTTAGTGTTGAGCTTATTGGATGAATTTCCCTTAGAAGGTTTAGGAATGAATTACCTATTTTAGTTCGTAACTATTGTGTTTTAAAGAGCAAAGATTGTGACCGAGTTTGAGACCAGTTTGGCGTATGACCTGAGATTATTTAGTATTCATAGGTAGAATTTGTGGATTCTATGACGTTATTGCTGTAAAAGGCTCTACTAGAACTCGCAAAATGGATCAACGGTTCACTTGTAATGATGAAACAAAGAAGAAGCCAGTACTCATTTCACGGATCACAAAATATGTTGTGGTCCACAAAGATCGCCCAGGACTGCTAACTTCCAGCATTCTTATTTCTATCTCTTGGACTATAAATACTCTTCTTATCCTCTTTGTATGACTATGCTCAGCTTTTCACTCCAAAAACCTTATATTCTTCATCTTTTCATTTTTCCCCCCATTTTCTTGCTATGTTTATGTGTATTAGTATGGGTTTTGTTATGGTAGGCTAATTTACACCGGAGAACAATTGATTAGCACTTCTAGATTGATATTGTGACACATTAATTGTTCTACTTTTGACATTGATTGTCACTTGTGTTATTTGCATGTATTGTGTATTCGATGTATGAATTGACTAGGTGTACAACTAGTTCTTATTTGTGTGTTAATTACTTGCTGGACTTTGAGGGTGAAATCCGTTTGTTTCCCCTCTTTCTTGATTGTAGCCAACTAAGAGCATTTATTGTATGTCAATCATTGTACTCGTTCTTAGAACATTCAATTGTGCTATTTACACGTGTTTCGCTTGTAGGACATGGGTAGGTGTATTGCTTCTCCGCGAGTATAGCTATTTCCAAGTTAAATCCATAACAATCGTCTAAAGTATGCTCTTAAAGTTATTACTAGGATATTTTAGAGTTATTATATGCACATATTTGGTGTTATTCTATAATCCCCGAGCCGCTGCAAAGAAGTGAAGAAATTCAAGGATTACAAGAATTACGAGTTCATGAAAAGAAGGTGGAGAGTTAAAGACCTGTCGTTGGAACCAAATTGAAGATTGAAAGTAGAAGATCAAAGATTAATTGAAGACGAAACCAAATCTACGAGTAAGCCACGCCAGTGGATGTGGTTTTCAAACAAGGTGTCGGCGCACAGAATCAAGATATCCTGGAATTATGGGTTGAATTTTAGTATTTTGAACCTGTCCAGAAATTCCGTTCTTGTTCAGATTCTATTTCCTTATGTATTTTAGGTAAAATCTCCATCTTGGCTACATTATATTTCTTTTTATATTCATAGAATAATTACATTTTAATTACGAGATAAGTTTTATTCCATTTCTAGTTGGTTGTCCATTAGTATAAATAGAATAGAGTTTTTTGAGATACATAGAAGTTAGAACTCGAATATAAACAAGTAATTTTTTAATTTTCTTTGGATTTTTTACGGAGAACTAATTTCATAGTTTCATTTGATGTTGAAGCCATTGTTAGCACACACAACTAAATTTTTTTTAAAAAAATCTTTGGATATTTTTATGGAGGACTAATTTCATCGTTTCATCTAATGTTGAAGCCATTACTAGGACATTGTGAGGTTCAAAATCAGGTTTACATTTCTATTTTAGTTTTAAACTTATTAAATTTTGTTTATTTATCTAGTCTGATCATCTAGGTTAATTTATATTATTCATGTTACTATCATTTATATGTGTGCATAATAAATCTATCAAAGTAGTGATTTATGATTGCATGAGCTTATGTTTGGGACATATGTGTATTGTGATAGAGAATTTAATTGGTTTATGATTCTTATTGCATGTATCTCATAAAATACATGGTATAATTATTGCTATAGTAAATTAAGTCTTAATTGTTTGCTGGATTTGATTAATAGTAAGTGTTATCATGGTCTATTTGTCTAGTACATCTATTGGGAATGAGAACAATATATGAAATCGAATGAATTTCAGAACTTATGATCAATGTATGAAGCCGATGTATGAAAGTGGTTGTATAAACTCTCTTTATTCTCTTAATAAAATTCATTACTCTATTTTTCTTGTTTAAAATAGTTTATTTAAATAAATCTTCCACCACCCCTATTTTTTATTCTCAAAATTTGTGCTACTGTACTTACTTGTGAGATAATATCTATTCTTTTGGACTCGACCCCTTACTTGTCCACTATATTACTATAGTTTGGATTAAGGTTTTATACATTTTATTTTGATAAGGCTGAAACAATTGTGGAAAGAAACTTACGTCAACTTTCATATAACTTGTATAGTTATTAGATTCAGTGAGTTGATTATTGTTTTATTATAGATGTTCTTGGTTGTGTTGCAAATGAGTTTTATCAATAATTAGTGAATATTTAGATGAGTACTATTTGGTGTTGGCTACTGAAGTTAATTTTTCTGATGTACTTGTCAATGAGAAAGGATGTAAAGCAGCTTGAGCATGAGGAAGTGATTACATCCTTTGAGGAATCTAAAGTGGCTGAAAGTGGATTTCCTTTTGTTTTATTCATAACTATTTTCAGTTACTTTCTTCGTCCCTCTGCTTCTGTCTTACCACTAACAAAAATGTCATTTTTTTTAAAATCATTAAAATAACATAAAAATTATTTTGTGAACAAAAATTATTTCATTTTTTTTACATTCAAAATTTTGCCAAAAAAATGAAAGTAAGACAATAATATAGGGATACCAAATAAGACAAGTAAAACACAAATAGGGGGGAGTAATTTTTTATGCACGTGTTTCCATGTGTTACGAGGTTGGTTTATCACCCAACTTCAATGTAACCCCATGTCTGCACACATGGCACAACCGTGTTGCGATTCCGTGCCGCTCAATGCAGATGCACGTGTTCCCATGTGTTATGGGGTCGAGTTTATCACCCAACCTCAATGCAACCCTATGCCCGTACGCATGCCACAATCGTATTGTGGTGCCATGCCGCTAACCGTATGTTGCGACGCGTTGTGCACAACGCTCAAGCCATTCGTGCCCAATCCCCGTGCATGCGGTGTCTGATCGCCCGCCAGGCCAACACACTAAGTTTTGAGTCATGCCACGATAAGACATGTCCCAAGCTCCTTGTCCCGGAAGTCTTCTCTTTTGCTTGTAATAAGTTAGCTAGTAACTTAGCTTAGTTAGTTCTTGGAGTTCCAGGCCTACGTGCCCTTATTTTGGTTTTCCTCCCTTTTGTTCTTGTACCTAGTACTTGTAATTACTTCCATACACCATATACGTGGAGTACTGAGCTACCCACATCGGATTACCTTTTTGCAACATATTGATTATGAGTATTTGCTCCCCAGTTGTCGAGCCTTATATTGCTTCTTGATGCTTTTTGTGAAGTCATGCTCTCATTCTAAGCTCGTGTGTGTATTTCCATTGCATACTCGTCCAAGCCCCTCTAAAGGTTTGGTGTGTTGGGAGCAACTAAGCTTAGTGCGACATGCATGGAAAATAGGCAGTAGTCGTGACACTCTAGCACGACTAGGTCGCATGGTTAACCCCCTCAGAGGGTGACCCACTACACTTGGTATTAGAGCTCAAGCAATTCTTGAGCGCTTAGTGAAAGAGGTCGTCACTATTTTGAAGAAGACCGATCGGTTGGAGAACATTGAGAGGGTTCTTTTTAGTGAGTCACAAGGGTCCGGGAGCCTAGCTGACCTTGTGGATCTGACGGAAATGGATGTTGATATTATCAGAAAACACAACGAGGTGGCCAACGCGAAGGTTGCACGCCAGGATGAGGAGATCGCTGAGCTGAGAAAAGCTTTGGCATCTCGCAATTCAGACATTGCTGGGATGAGCAGCTTGGCGAATACGTGTGCATACTCGTGCAAGATGTGGCCAACTTGTCCCAGGGTTGGGGCGGTGGCGGTGGTGTTCGTGCTGACAGAAAGTCCCTGAGCCTAAGAAATATGTCGGGGCACGTGACGCGAGAGAGCTTGAAACTTCTTGTATGAAATAGAACAATACCTTGAGGAGAACGAGATGAACTTGGAAGTTGATAAATTCACAATTGCCACAATGTACTTGGAGGGATCTGCTATGGTGTGGTGGTGCTCCCAGGACGCAGAGATAAAAGCAAGTCGCTTAGCCATTGACACATGGGATGAATTAAACCTCAAGGTGAAGTAAAAAATTCATGCCCACCAATGTAAGGAATATGCATTGTTGAGACTCAAGACCCTAATGCAAACCGGCAATATAAGGGAATATGTGTCGAGTTTCCAAGCTTGTATGCTCGACTTGCTTGACCATCCTGATAAGTATAAACTCAATTACTTCAACCAGGGATTGAATCCATGGGCTTGAATCAAGCTAAGGAGAGCTCTTTGCAGTGACTATGACTCAGCGGTGGCATTCGTTAAAAGACTTGGTGACTAAGGGGGCGAAGGCTCACAAAAAGTTGATAGGGAGGTGGACGGTTCCACTGTTGCCAAGGTGGGCAATGGTGCGGGTGCTGGTTTTCCCAAGGTGGGGAGTAACTTTAGACCCATTCCGATCGACAGAGGTAGCTACAGGCCCAATTCGAGTTTGAGAAGGAATGAGGGAAGCCCCAGTACAAGTGCGACTAGTTCAATCGGGTCCAAACCAAGGTGGAAAGGACAGTAGAACGGGAAGGTGCAACTTGTGTGTGGGACGTTCAAAGGGAATCATGCCCCTGTTCATTTTCCAATAGAGCGTAGAATCACTTCTACGTTGCTCAAGAACTAGAGACAAATCAGGGAAGTAGTGAGTGAGGTAGTTCAGGAGCATTAGACTGATGAGTCTAGGCCGGATGAGGAGGAACCATGCTCCATGGGAGCATTGAATATGCGGTGTAATTCCATGATGGGATCAATAGAGCAAGGGAGGTTGAATCCATTAACGGAGCCTGAGATCGACCAGGTGGTTGGTGCAGTATAAGAAAAGAGAGCTACGACTCAGTCAAGCAGTACGGAGAAGGTTGTATCTCAACTTGACAAACCTGAGATTGTCTGTGTGAAACCAATGCGCCAAGAAAATGGAACATTGATGCATATAGATGTGCACGTGAATGGAAAACCCATCTAAGCTATTGTCGACACTAGAGCTAGCTATGTGTATGTCTCCGAAATAAAGGCATCAAGATTGGGGTTCAAGTCGGAGAAAGTTTTGAGCAGAATGAAGGCCGTTAACAGTGATGCTCAATAAATAATACGTGTTGCGAGGCAATGCTTGGTCAAGTTTGGCACCATAGAGACCACAATGGATTTCCATGTCGTTAAAATGGATGCCTTTGGTTTAGTCATCGACATGGAATTTCTGAGAGATACACGAATTGTCGTATACACACATGGCAACTGCCTTTGCGTCTTAGGCACCAATCTGTTCACGGTAAAAATGACTATGAAGAGATCACCCAGGGATAAACTCTCGGCTTTGCAACTCATCATGTGCTTAAGACAATATGAGGACCGCGGTTCAACGGATCCGGGTGGGGAGAATAGAACTGAAGGGTCTGAAGGGTCTACACAAGCAATGGGTTTAACCAATGGATCTGAGGAGCTTTGTGAAGTAAGTCTGAAGATTGAGCATGTTGTGGGTCATTCCCCAGTTGTGAGAGATGCAGATTTGTTGAGCAAGGAGGAGAGGAAGCGTTCGTCGGTTACCAGGAAGATCTGGATTCCAAAGATGTATCTGTCGGCTAGCACACCCCATCAAACTTCCCATTTTGAGTTGATTAAACAAGCTAAACCTTGTAAAACTTTACAGTGAAAGACGAGTCATCATTCACATCAGCAACCCCTTGTTGTTCCACAAGGCAGGAGGCAGAAACGTGAAAGGATGATGATGCATTCCGGATAGCATCTAGAGTTAGACATTCCTTCGGTCGTCAAACAAGGAGTTAATGCTATAAAATAAAGCTAGCTCAAAATGGAACTGAAGAGAAGCCGATGACCATGGCTACATCGGAGTACACCAGCGACGACAAATGAATCAACCCTTTTCTTAAGGAAGAAGTGTACGAGAAAAGTGTAGGTAGTGAAGCACCTTGGAGGATTGATGACTCTGGGGATGCTCACTGAATTGAGTGGGGGAGAATGTTACGGGGTCAGTTTTATCATCCAATCTCAATGCAAACCCATGCATGCAAGCATACCACAATCGTGTTGCGGTCCCGTGCCTATTAACGTGTGCTTGCAAACTGGTCTACCTAAACCGCAATACACTCTCCTCTGGGTCATCCAATGCTTCTCACCTAACCGCTCACGGCATGTGATGTCCCCTTCTACGCCTGTGATGTGCTGTGCACAACTCCCGAGCCGTTCCTGCCCAACGTCAGTTCGTGTAGTGCCCTGTCGCCCGCCAGGCCAGTACACTAAATGTTGAGTCACAGCCAGAGAAGACATGTCCCAAGCTCCTTGTCTCAGAAGTCTTATCTTTTGCTTGTAATAAGTTAGTGAGTAGCTTAGCTTAGTTAGTTCTTGGAGGTCCAGGCCTACATGCCCTTATTTTGGTTTTCCTCCCTTTTGATCTTGTACCTAACACTTGTAATTACTTTCGTACACCATATATGTGGAGCACTGAGCTACCCACATCCGGTTACCTTTTTCAATATATTGAAAATGAGCATTTTCTTCCCAGTTGTCAGGTTTTATATTGCTTCTTGTTGCTTGTTATGAATCCTTGCTCCATTTCTAAATCCATGTGTGTATTTCCGCTATATCACTACTACAGGACATGGTACATAGCACCAATATTTTCCCGGAATTGCATAGGTAAAATCTCCTCCAAAAATACCAGTGCGTAAGTATAGCGGTGTACTTGGTCGTTACAAAGGCACCGGTAAAAAAATTACCGATGTATAATGTATTGTTCACCTGTATAATGAATAATAAACTACACCGGTATATTACAATTGCACTGGTTGCTTTTGCACCGGTATTTTGTATATCTTACCGGTTCTATTTGTGTCTGAGCTTACATTGGTATGAATATATTCTTTTAGCGGTGCATGTTTTATTACATTGTATTCTAGAATAATACCGGTGTAAGTTTGATTAATGTTTTTGCAATGACCAATTTGTTTTCTGGTGGGCTCTCCCGAATCATTTCCGGGTCATTTACAGCCAGAAAAAGTGAATTGAGACTGCTATAAATTGAACACAACAAATTGTAAGGAACTACGAGTGTATGAAACTATTGATCGCAGAAGTCACGAATTAATCTAAATGTTTAAGAACCCTGAATGCACATAAATTTTAAAAATCACACAATTTCTCTAAAAATTGAACCTTAAACGGACAACACAAACTCATTATTTTTAAGCATACAAATTCAATAGTCAACCTATGATGTTGTTCTTATCATCCAGCAGTTGCAACGATGTATTTGCATGTTGCTGGTATTCATTGATCCACGCCTCGCACCATCTCTCTGTGACTGCTTGAATTTTGTAAATATGGTATGACCCTTGGCCATCCGGAAAGATTTGTGATATTTACAGCTATAATGCTAGTGTACAATTTTGTTTGTAATAGAAATTTTGAATAAGTTTTTTTTGAAATTGTAATTTTTACCTCAAGGATATTGTTAGACTTTGCGTGAAGAGCCAATTCTTCCATGAATAGCATGATAGACTAACCATATTTCCACGAATCAAGCTGAGTTCAGTACTGCATGGAAATGGCATAATTCGACACCAATTTGTTGGTTAACAAATGATGTTTCAGAAATTGATTTGTAGGATTTATTGACTTACTTTTATGTTCTTGATACTCCATGTGTAGTTGGAATTTGGTTCCATCTTCCCCTTCTCCCTTTGGTACATGCAAGCAAGCCTTTCATAAGAAACTAAATTACAACATCAAGCTCTTCAAGGAAATTATGCTAATATATTATCAATTCTATTGATTGTAACACTTGGAAATCACCTTATTCTCGATCGCGTTGGTTGGTTTGATACCCCTCGATGGTGCCTAGGGTAAAAACGTCATCCGTTCTCGGATTGATAATGATGAGGTACCAATGATCGCTACGGGAAAAAGAAAAAAATTAGGCAATGAATGAAAAAGATGTTAGAAACGAAATTGGTAAACCCAGGAAAAAAACTTACATTTTGAGGAAATACACAACGTAGAACTCAACGTCAATTATATCCATTGTGTTCCAAATATTGTTGAAATGTTGTTCGACCTCCTTGTCGATGTCGGACAAGTTTCTGGTGCTTGTAGAGTAGAATTGGATGCGACCGGCATTTGATTCATAGACTTTCTCCCAGAGGCCCCTCTTACAGTTAGGAAAATTAACACATTGAATCCTTATTTATTAAAAATACTAGTAAATATTTAAGGACCGGAACTCACCTCATCCACACATCCATTTATGCATTATCAATCCAGGTCATCGAGTTGCAGTTTCTGAGCTTGTTACCAAACTCGACCAGTATATCTATTCCCAATCCATTCGTCCACTTCACTGTAAAGGTTGACAGACGGAAAACCAAGAAGAAAATATAATCATTATTCTTTATCATTTCTATGATAGCTTCATTGCAATTGATGATGAATCTCTCCATTAGTGGGAAATCCTTGAAGTTATACCTGTTATGAATCCGGGGGGAGAATTTACAACAAATGCAGTTATAAGTCATTAAAAATTCTAAAGATATGGCATGCAAATCAATTGGGTGTGTATAGTAAAGGACTTGTTTTGGTGGCCTCTTGCCGATTGTCGGTCTTCATGACAACATGTAATTGGTGCTTTAGTGGGATCTCCTGCCGAAAGATGTAACCTCTTTACCCTGTTCCAACAAACCATTATTAATATTTTTGGCCAGCATCACGTGTGATTCTATTTTTTCTGATAATGATATTGGAAGTGTAATAATAATTTACCTTATCATCGATGAGAATCTGAATCTTCGCATCATCGTCACCCAATTCATTATAGTCATCTTTCATATCTTTCTCAGGTGGTTGCTCGTCTCCCTTGCCTATCAAAGAGACAGGCCAATCGACCACACTATCCAGTGCCTTCCCAACGTTGTCGAATTGGTGGTCGGCTGAGGGCAATCCGGCCCTAGGATGGTAGATTGGCTTGCAATCTCTAACACGAGCCACACCTTCTTGTTGGCTATGATGACAACTCGGGATTTATCGCAACCCATGTTCGACCATGTACTTCTGACCGACAACGTTTTTGATGTACAAAGTAACATTTTCTCCATCCTGCAAGTTAGATAGTTGTGAAAAATATTAACTCCATATTAATAAATTGAAGATGTACAAATTAACTAAGAAGAAAGTAGATTTATTTATGAAGCATACCTCCTCATCACCTTCTTCATTGCTAGGCTCTCCACGTGATTTTGATGCACCAGCAACGAAGTTCTCTGTGGCCTTTTCGATGAACTTCTTTGGATCATCAAGGCTTGTCGGGACCTGTACATCGCATGCTGCTACAGAGCCCTTAACTAGTTGCTCAAGGTATAACACCGTGGCCTTAAAAACCAGTTGATCATTCGATTCTTTCTTCTGTGGTGTTAGCTTGCTTGAGAAACTGGTGTCGCACTTGCTACGGGTGAGATGAGGAATGACCACCGATGTGGGCAGTCCAGTCCAAGTCCCCCTGTACCTGCCCAGGTGATTCTTCTTATTTGTATCATTTATGTGAATGTCCTCACCTGGCTTCAATATCAATATCCCTCATTCCTTCTCCTCGTTCATTCTCAACTATGTTGTAAAGGAAATTCAAAGTTATGAATGAAAAAATGTAGAAACAAATGTTAAATTTTCTTAACGTCCCAGTAATTGAAAGAACTTACGATGTCTGCATCAATTCTCTGGACCTCCTTGGAGGTGCACTTCCCATTGTTATCCTTGTTGGCCTCCAAGTAAACAAGCGATCTGTCCCGCTTGAATTCCTTATTCTCCAATTGCTGCTCTATATCATCCTCAGTGAATCTCTGATCGAATAACCTATTTCTCTCATTTTATTTAAGCTTCTCAGAAATTATGTCTATGACTTTTCGATTCCCTTTCCTCCCAGTGTGGTAGGTGTACTCCTTTGCCGACTCATATTTAGTTACCTTCTTTTGAATCGCCTAAGAAGAGGGATTGGGTTAGCATCAAATTTATTAATGAAAACAGTAATCCAATATACATATATAAGATAGCTTCCTATTTTACATTTTTGTAAATAATACCTGGAATTCCTCTCTCCAGCGCCTCCGCCCAAACAAATTTCGTTCCTCCTCACCCATTCATTTATACTTATGTCATGGTTTGACCTTCAATTTGTTAAGTCCACTGTCTACGCCATATATGTATTTTTTTGCCACCTTTGTTTTCCAGTTCCTATGTTGGTCACTTGCCATCTTGTACACATCTTTCTTCAACATTTGAAATTGAACTTTGGCCAATGTGTTTTCAATAATGAAGCTTGCCTGTAATGAAATATATGCACATGGAGACTTTAATAATGTGCTCATTACCGAAGTAATAAAGAAGCATATGCTCAAAAATTAATCAAAGAGATTTCCAATACATCCTTCCACGACTCTTCCTTTACATCGTCGGGGACATTGCTCCAGTGTTCCCATGACCCAAATTTAATGCGGTGTCGTTATGCGTAATTATGCTTTCCATACCATCCAATTCTTTGTGCACACCCCCTCATTTTTGTTGAACCGAAAAGCAACAGGAACGGGATTGCTCTGCTTCGTAAGCATGACGGACTAACAAGTAGTTGTTTCACGCTATCTGCACCAATTTTTTATCTAGAACTTGTCAAATCCCTCACATAATTTATCAACTGCCTTGGACAAGTCGTTGTCCTCTTTATTCACTTTCCTACCCTTGTGGGTTCCCTTCGCATCTCCCTTGGAACTTTTGGGTTCGTTCTCCGACCTACCGACTTCTTCTCCCTTAACAATGTCTTCCTTTATTGGTTCATGTTCCGGTGTTCCCTCCCTTTCTAACTGGATTTGCAAAGGAATCCTTTTGTTTGGCGGTTCTTGCTCTCCCACGACTTTCTCAGGAGGGGTAACATTTTTCTTATATGGTACTTGTCACTTCCTCTTCATGGTTAGTTTCCACGTTTTGGAGGCATCTACAAGATGTAAAATCATACAACCATTCCAAACAATAAAGTTATACATATAACATAATATGAGCCATTCTTACGTGAGGCACTCATATAACGTAAATGAGAAACATGTTCACTCACACAATGCCAAACATTTAACTCATCTAACCATTCCAAAAAGTCGTACAACCATTTAAAAAAGTTCACTCACACAACCATTCCACAAAATCATACAACCATTCAAAAAAGTACACTCACACAACCATTCCAGAAAATCATACAACCATTCAAAAAAAAAGTTCACTCTCACAACCATTCCACAAAACCATACAACCAATCCTAAAAGTTCACTCACACAATCCCTTCCACACAAATAAACACCCCAGAAACAACACTTAGAGGGCCGCAGAAAGACCCCTAACAACAACAACACCGACGTAGGTGAACACTTCATAGCCAAAACAAAGGAAACAAATAATACCCTAACAAATTTCCCCAATAATCATATTCTACAAAAGAAGAATGAGCATACAATACTATATCATATTTCCTCAAACATGGTTTTTGTTAATGAGATTTTTTTTAGAAAAAGCTTTTCCCTCGTTGCGGCATTTTTTCAAACATGTATTGAGCATAAAAATTGTATGGCTTCCCATTCATAATT
Source organism: Rubia tinctorum (assembly GCA_032355605.1). Taxonomy (NCBI): domain Eukaryota; kingdom Viridiplantae; phylum Streptophyta; class Magnoliopsida; order Gentianales; family Rubiaceae; genus Rubia; species Rubia tinctorum. The sequence goes on along the minus strand of JAULKM010108373.1, from coordinate 4,642 downwards.
TTGGATGTCAAGCCATTGTAAACTATACCAAGATGATTTACCCTGATAGATGCAACGAATTTGGTGAAGTTTGTGCACTTGATTCATCAAAGTTTCACTCCACAAGAAAGGGGTTCTATGGGATGAATGGTTGTGGAAGATGGTACACTATTTAACCTTTTATAGTAAATGATGGCTAGGATTGAGGAGTTAAGGGTAGTCATGGTGATTGATGAGGAGTTTATGGTGGTTAAATTTGAGAGAAGATGAAAGGAGATTGGAATGGGAAAGGTTGTGTTGTTTGTGGGTAGCGGTTTTGAGCATTTGACAATTATTATTTTTTAAAATAACTGTCAGTTTTACACCGGTAAATTGGATAATACCGGTGTAAGAAAGTTAAGTAGAAAACTTTGAAGAACAAAATATTTCTAAGTACCGAGCACCGATACAAATACTGGTGCTATTGAAAAAAAATGTCAGTGTAAATTTGATCTCGCAACTGCTTTAAATCAAATTTCAGTAACTCGAGAGCAAAGGTTAAAATTTTTGGTTGAGTACTTACCACCGGTATATGTACCGGTGTAAATGCTGGGAATAATACCGGTGTAATAATAATGAAAGCAACTGCTCGCGGCTGTTTTAATTCATTTAAAAAAAATAGAACAACCCGAGAACAATGTTATAAAAAATCTAAGTACCTAGCATCGGCATACGTATCCGTGCAAATGTTATAAAATACCGGTGTAAAGTCAATAAAAAGCAGTTGCGCACAGCTGCATTAAATCATTTTTTGCAAAGTCAGATCAACCCGAGAGCAATGTAAAAAATATTTTCTAAGTACCTAGCACCGGTAAAAGTACCGGTGCTATTTATCTAAATACCGTTGTATAAATTATTCCCACATTTATTTTAAACGAAAAATTAAATTTTAAATGTTTCCCACCGAGAAAATTGAACTTTTACACCGCTCTTCACAACCATTAACTCGGCTTGTAAGGGGGATATTACATCAGTTAAAAACCATGTTTCTGCTGCTACAAAATTCCCTCCATGATCTCTAACTATCACACCTAAACCAGTTCTACCAGTTTTGAAGTCCCATGCAGAATCCACATTTATCTTTATGCATTCATTGTTAGGTTTTAACCTGGTAACCTTAGCAATGATTGGTTTCAGTGGTTTCAAAAGTGGAGGAATCAATCTTGTCTGACAAATATGCAGATCCATTGGATCGTAAATAGTGAGTGGTTTAGCTATAAATATGCAATGAATTTCCTTTGTAAGTCCTTAAAGATGTTATGTGCAGAGGTGGGATGTTGTCAAAAATGAGTCTGTTCCCATTTTTTTTAAGTAAGACCACCTCAGTGGGGGAATTAATAGGCACCCCAAACCTTGTAATGACAAAAGAGCGGATAGTTGTTCTTTACAAAACGTTCATAAAATTGAACGATTACTGTGTAATGCTAAACTAAAGACGGTTGTCTTCCAAAGACAACTATTTTTTGAAGTGTTTCCAAGTATATCAAACTCCACCTCTTGTGTCCAATGCTACCCTGGTCAGACTTCATAAATTAGTTGTCTTGCATAGCATGTTTCTCCTCACTTGTGAAGATTAATAACCGTTGAGCTCCATCAAATCCGTGGTTAGTGTTTGACATCATACATATCCTTGTAATATGTTAGTTATTGCTAGAGACTAATTAAGTTATATGTCAATTCCACTCATAATAATCGCCGCTGACCGTTTTCCACCATTTTGAAACGATTGATTTTAAAAAAAATAAAGAAAAAAGAAATCAGCTTAAAATACGTCCACGAGATTGATCATTCACCATATGCAAGTGAGATATTAAAATGTTAATCTTTGAAGACCATATCATATCGTGTTTTGCATCACTATATTTAGACAATATCATTACAAGCATGTACAAAATCAATAAACATAAAACATCAATGATGCAAAAAGTCAAAACATCAATCAATTTTTTTACTGCTTTTATGAATGACAGATTCAATGGATGAAAACTGTAATTAAAATAGTTCCTATCTAGAAACAAACTCATTAAATTTGGCTGACCTTTGAATAAACTACTACCTTCATTTTTTCGGCACCACCGTAAAATTATGTTAAAATTATGTGTTTGAATTTAAATGAATAAAATGAGTTGATACAATTAAATTTATAAAGTAAAAAAATAGAATAAATGGATGAAATTGAATGAATCTTGTCATAAAAATAAAGTGCGTCAAATCTAGAAAAACAAAAAAAATGAAAGTGTACTACATCCAATGAAACGGGAGAGAATAACAATATTAGATAGTTACTCGACTTATCTACTCCCTCCATTTCTTTATATAGGACACTCTTGGAAAATGATGTGGTTAAAAGGTTGAAATTCGTCAACTTTTGGGCATCGTTTTGAGTGGGACCTGAATGGATTTAAGGTCGGTGGATGCCATTTTTGGGTTCTCCTCCGCGAGTACTATAAAATTGACTATTTAAACTCTCAAAACTGATCAAGGGTGAATGAGATATGAATGTTTGAAATGTCACACTTGAAAGAGTAAAATTGGGCGGAAATTGGCCTAGGATGATTTTTCTCTGGACTGTCTAAAACGCGTATAGATCGCGTGGAAGTTTGTAGAAGCCCCAACCGCGTAATATATATATATAGATAGAATTGTTTGTGTGTAATTCTTAAGAGATAAGAACGAAAAGATTCCATATTTTGTGCGATGTTTTTCTGAAATGAATATGCGGTTTACCATATTTAATACGTTGACGAATATTGTGCAAATATTTCTTCCATTTCCAGCAGATTTGATTCAAGTATTCTTGGAATGTTCTCGGATTTGATGAGTTGGTGATTGGATAATATTTTTCTCTAATTACAGAAAATCAGAATATCACGTTTCCATGATTAGGGTATCTTAGAGTAGTATAAATAGACCCTCTAAGTCAGTCATTAAACTCGCACCATTTCTCAAGTCTCTCCATATTATAAACTTGAGTTTTTTAATGTCTTTCTCGAAGTTTTTGTCTGTTATCTGTCGAGGTGATAGTCCTTCGGTCCTTGCGTGAATTTGAGGTAACTCTTACGTGTTAATTATTACCTTCAGTGGTTTTATCCTAGGGAACGATGTCCACGACGGGACTCATTCGTTTCAAGGGCAGCGAATTTAACTCGTGACTCCATCACTTTGTTTTGCTTGAAATGTGATTTATTTATTGTTAATATACCGCATATATGCTTTAATTATTCATAATTTAAACTTTTCGATTGTATGCATAAATAATTAACAAAAATTTATTATTCTTGCATATGTAAATTGCTCGTTCAATTTTCATCATTTAATTTTTGCATGATAAAATCAATATATGTCCAACACTTTTGATTTTTGTTTGAGCTATATTGATTCGAATTAAAGTCAGAGGACGATAATGCTACATGCTGATCAAAATTGCGAAAATATTTGCGCGTGACATCTATTACCATATTTATGCCTAAATGGATCAAATGTCAATATGCCTAAATTGATCAAATGGCAATATGCTAATTACGTGATATTCATGCTTATGAGATTAAATGTTAATTTGGTAAAAAAATCATATTTGATTCTATACATGAAAGATTAGAAAATTAGAAAAATGCCATGAGTTTGAAATATTGAATCAAACATTATTATTCCTTTTAATTATGAAATTACATGAAAGAAGTGCATATGTTTGGAAATTATCGGACATGTTTAATTTCCTAAGCCCTCGAAATGTTGTAGTATTTGTTTAAATACTCGATCAAATGAATAAATACCTATTTTGCATGGTATAATAATTTGGTTGTGTGGGATGCCCGTGTTGGATGTGCAGCTAGTGATTCATGACCTTTTATGATTGGTCTGAGAATCTCATGCGATAAAACGATAAACTTCATTTGCACATAAATATGAAATCTCTCGGCGAGAGTGTAATATGTTTGTGCATGAATGAAGTACGTGACATTGGGTATTTGATCCATGATGCATTCCCTTTGATTTAGGGGTTTGGTTTAGTTACATATACATAAAATGTTAGATTCATGTTGTATCTAAAAGTGTGTAATGCTTTTATATGTTATGATTATATTATTTTGGAAAGTATCGTTTTGATGAATTGAAAGGTTATTCCTGATAATTAGCTATCTTGCTTGATTGCCTTCAAGCATACGGCTCACGAGTGACAATTTTTAGATTGCACGAATAGATCTTATGGACTCGATGTTCAACATATTTTGGTTATTTTGCATGACTTGAAAAAATACGAACGTGAAGACAGTAGTTTACGACTATGTCTAGGGTATTGGTTATTGTGAACTATGATATAAACCCTAAAGCATTAGTTATCATGACTATGCTAAAATTATGAGGAAAGTCTCAAGAATTTAGTTGAGAAAACTAAGAATCACGAGATTGAGAATTCCAAAAAATTTGGTCAAATCTCTTGATTTATGGTTGAAAAATCTGAAAATCATGAGATTGGGAATCCCAAGACACTTGGTCAAATCTCTAGATTTTTTTGTTGGAGAACCTTATAAGAGCAAGTCCAACAGCTTCCCTATAATAGGGATTTTCATTGATTATAAGGATTCTACTTGGTTTTTAAGCTCCAACAGCTTCCCTATCCCAT
>JAULKM010108362.1:0-23667 GCA_032355605.1 Rubia tinctorum | reverse complement strand
CGGCTGGATATCCTCGGAAGATGGGGAGGAGGATACGAAGGAGGCTGGGGAGAAGAAATCTTCATCGGAGGATGTCGACGGCGGTGGCGGGAATTCGGAAGATGGATTGGAGCTGGCTATTGTTGTCGGGTCAGATTCCGACAACATGGATCCAGACATAGATATACTAAGAACTTAAGAATCGATATGGGTTTTATTTAAAATAATGATTTTCTTTATTGATTCTACAGAATTTGCAGCGAAAGAATGCAGAGATTGATTCTCGAGAATGAAGAAGAGGACTGAATGACCGCCGCTGTTCAGGGTTGTATATAAGGCGGTGCCCCACTCTTGCCTAGTCAGTGCCAGCAAGGACGGTCATTAAAAATAAATATATATCCACATGAAAATTCTACAAACTTTCTATGAGTAAAAAAAATATTTTACTGCTTTTTATCCCTTCAAACTTTGAGAAAATTCCACTTCAGACCTGCAGTTTCCAAACTTTACATTCATGTTCATTTTAAATGAAATGAAAATGTATACTCCTAAGGTTTAAGTGCACTTTATTTAAAATTCAAAATTATAAATGCACTCGTACCATTTATGCCACACTATGAAAAGTTGGCTGTTTGTTTAAACCCTAATTTCTTAGATTACATCTGTAATTTCTTTTAGTGAAAATCGTATATGACCATATATCATTCTTTTTTCTATTAGATTCATGGAGTACTTTTAAATACTTAATATTACTTGTCATTACATATGGGTATAAAAAGATACAACCTATATAATTTATAATTTCACCTAAAACAAAAAATGACATTCTCACAACTTGCCACAATAGCATTTTAAAATATATTTTTATCCAATACAATATTTTAATGTATTTAAATGTATCAGCAATTAATTAGGAATCTCTACTTAAAATTGAACAGTGTCGGGATTTCTTGATATGCGAAAAATCCTTTCTTTTCAATGTTGTGAATTAATAACAGAGAACGGCATAACTTAATGCACCTGGCCTTAGCCCCTGATTCAAAACCACTGAATATACTCTTCACCCTCCCCTCAAAATGAAACTTCTTGTGGTGAACAAAAGCACATTTTGAAGAGTAAAAGATAAAGAGTGGTTTCAGGAAGTAACTTAGTGAATCCATTTGTCAATTGGTGCCGAGAAAACACATGCAGAGGGTCAATGAAAAATGGATTTCTATGAATTTAGTTCACTCGTGAAAAAGTGGATTCTCTCTAATCTGTAGAGCATCAGTATTATCGTAGTGAAGAGGGATCAGTAATGGACAATGAATCCGAAAATCTCTAAGAAGAAAAGAAATCCATTTTAACTCAACAACTGTCATGGTTATACTTCTGTATTCTGACTCAGCGAAAGAACGTGATACAGTATGTTATTTCTTGGATTTCCAAGAAATGAGTGAAGAACTAATAAACACACAAAATTCAGTGACTGACCGTCGAATGACCTTGCAATTTGCCTAATATGTGTCACAGAATGCACTTATGGAAAGATCCTCTTGAGCTGGGAAGAAAATACCGTACTGTGCACACCCTCTCAGATATTTAGCAACGTGTAATGCCCCATTCCAGTGATGTTTAGTCGGTTTCTGGACAAACTGGCTAAGCTGATGAACACCAAAACTAATATTTGGTCTTGTGAAGCCTGGATATAATAACCGACCTATTAATCTCCTAAATGGTCCTTGATCATGAAAGAAAGGAGAAACCTCATTCACACATTTCCAATCTGCAGGGAGAGGTGATGTAGGAGATTTTGCAGAACTGAGACCAAGATCATATGTAATATCTGTGATGTATTTCTACTGGCTAAGGAAATGATCATTAGGATAATGTGCTAGCTCGATTCCCATAAAGTATTTTTCCCTTCCCAGATCATTTATAGTGAATAGTTTATGCAAATAATGCTTAAGATCAGTAATAGCTTACTCAGAATTACTGGCTATCAACATATCATCCACATACACTATTAAGGTCAAACTGATTGAATCTATAAACATTAAGAATAAACAATGGTCATTTTTAGATTGAATCAGATCATAGGCAGCCAAATGCTTGGAGAATTTAGTATTCCACTGTCCAGATGCCTGTTTTAAACCATATATAGACTTCCTTAGCTTGCAGACCTGCCCAAGTTTGGCTTTCAAATAACCATCAAGTGGCTTCAAATACAGATCTTTATTAATAAAACCATGTTGAAAGGCATTGTTCACTTCAATTTGATGAATGTGCCAAGACCTTGTTGCATCAATGGATAATAAGAGCCTGACTGTAACTTGTTTAGCTACCGAAGAGAAGGAATCGTAATAGTCTTGGCCCTCCATTTGAGTGAATCCTTTTACCGCTAACCTGGCTTTGAATCTCTCCACGGAACCATCCTGATTATACTTCACTTTGTATATCCATTTAGAGCCAATTTCTCTCTTTCCAACAGAGAAACTAACAAGTTCCCAAGTGTCATTAGATTCCAAGATCCTGTTGCACAGTTTCAACCACAACCTATTCTTGTCGACCTTCTTATAGGAAAGAGGTTATAGAATCCTCAATAGGTTGACCAAGAAAGCTACATGTGCAGTGGAGAAAGCTAGTAATAAATTAGCAGAGTTTACTACAAAATTATGCATCCACTTAGGTTGTAATTTTGTTCTGGTGCTTTGTCTAGATGGTAGTTTCGTGATGAGGGATCAGGATGAGCTGATTGTTCCAGAAATTAAAAAAACCAAAGAAATTTTGTTGGAAGAAGAATGGTTGATAATTTGATTTTGTGGAACATGATCAGTTGTGTGAGGAAGTAAAGGATTATGATCAGTATGATCAGGAGGGATTAAATCAGTTTGAGCAGTTGGTGGGCTAGGTTTTGAGTAATCATATGATGAATCATAATATGTACCTAACTGATGCATATGATTTCTATTAGGTGTATTTTGCAAAGAGCAATGGTGTCATTTAGAAAACTAGTATTATCAACAAAAGGATGGCTACTCAATCTGTATCCAAATTATTTTGATCACATATAATGGGAAAACAGGGAATGAATCAGAAATGCATAGATCTCTATTTATAAAACCGTTAATTGGAATGTTAGTGGAAAAAATATCTTTAAAAGGAAAAAAATATTCTTTTAAACAAAACATCGCTAGTGGTTATCATCTTATTATTCACTAAATCAAACAATTTGTAGGCTTTTTATTAATTGGATACTTTACAAATATGCAAGGGAAAGCTCTTGGGCTAAATTTATCTTTATGAGGTAAAATATTAGTAACATAGCAAAGACATCCAAACACCTTCAAATTGAAAAATTAGGAGATTTATTGAACAATACTTCATATGGTTTTTTCCATTTTAAAACAGAAGATGGTCATCTATTTATCACATATGTAGCAGTTAAAATAGATTCTCCCCAATTCTTAGTAGGTAACCTTGATTGAAACATGAATTATCTAGCTACTTGAAGTAAATGTCTATGTTTTCTTTTCAATTATTCCATTTTTATTAAGGTGTATATGTACCTGATTTCTTATGTAATTTACCTCTTTTTGATAATAATTCTTGACACTCTTTGCCAATGAATTCAGATTCATTATCTAACCTAATTTTCTTGGATGATGTATCATATTGAGTACTGATCATGTTCAGAATTGTTTTGAGTATATCAGTTACATCAATTTTGGATTTAAGTCAAAAGGCCCAAGTGGTTTTAGTAAAATCAATAACAAAAGTAAAAAAAAAAATACTTTGATTCATTTATAGTTATGACTTCATAAGCACCTGTTAGATCTAAATGTGAAGTGATTGAAGAAGACTGAAAAATAATTCTACATTACTTAGCAAGAGGATAGATTACACATCTTTTAAAAAGATCAAGTAGATGTAAATGCTTCAAAACATTTGAAGATGGATGACCTGTCTATTGTGTAAAACCTGAAGCTCTACATCATTAAATTTCCCTCTTTTGGTGTCTTACTTCCTCTCTTATCACTATTCAATGATGATTTTATGATTTTAATATCTTAAATTATGTTTAAAAATAAATTATGACAATTAAATATTCTAAAAATATGTGTTACGATGAATGTAGTAGTATCTCATGTGATATTTTTCACATTTATATATTTATATATTTTTACGATACAAACAACATCAATTTTATTGATGAATAGTAATGTAAGACACTTAAAAAGGGACGGATGGAGTATGTGTTTTCTTGTATATCAACTTATTGCTTCTGAATCAAAAGATCTCTGGCCCACTATATAAAGTCCACTAGCATCATCAGTATTACCTATAATTGAGTTAGTCCTGAGGTCCTGAATGAGACATGTATAGGAAAAGAAGTTAAAATGCATGTAATTCTCTTATGATATCCTACTGACGGATAGCAAATTAAACTTAAAAGATTTCAAAAATGAATAATCAGTGATTATGATGTTATCACTTAATTTCACAGAACCTGTTGCATCAACAAACACAATTGATTGGTCAAGAAGATAAATTGGAGATTAGCTAAGGGTAGGTTTCAGTGAAGTAAGCAACAAAAGGTTACTGCACATGTGTGAAGAGGCTCCACTATCAAGTATCCACACATCATTCTTAAAGAAAATAACATAATTAGCAAGTTGAGTTAGTAAACTACCTGCAAAGTCACTGGTTTTTGTTAGTTACTTTGCTTTTCCCTTCATCAGTTTTCCAAGATCTTGTTGCATCTTCATCATAGCTGTGATCAATGATTGCGGATTTCCATTAGCAACTGATGTAACTCCCCGATCCAATGGACTATCCTAATTATATCTTTCATTCTGACCAAAAGACACAACATTAGCAACAAACTTTGGCTGTCCCTTTCCTCCTTCTTTGCCTTCATTCCACCATTCAGGATATCCATGCAATTTGAAACATGTATCCTTAGTGTTGTCATTCCTCTGAAAGTGCTCACACTTCAAAGCTTTCTTAGCTTCAATTTCTGTCTTCCTTTGATTATACCTTATAGTATTTCTGTGTCCTGGATTCACAGTCTTGATAAACATTGCATAATCGTCAATCACATTGACATAATTCAGTTGAGTTTCTCTATGTTGTTCAACCTTCACAAAGAGAGAACATGTCTTGCTCGCATATGGTAAATGATCCATGGTGATCACCTAATTCTTTGTGACCTCATACTCATCATTAAGTTACATGAGAAACTGTTAAATCTTGTCCTTATTCTCACTTACAGCCGGATCTGCATAAAATCCACACCTGCAATTACATTTGCAACAGATCTCTCTTTAATTGATAGAAAAAAGTTCATTCATGGTGCCGAATCTCTCCTTGATCTCTTCCCACTATGATTTTGCATTTTTAGCAAACACAAATTTGCTAGCTATTTTTGGATTCATTGAGATCAAGATCCATGTAATCAAAGTGGAGTTGGCTCTTCTCCAAGCTTCATAGATTGGAGATTCCTCATCAAGTGCAGGAAACTCACCCGCCAAGAACTTCAGCTTGTTCCTCAAGTGCAGTCCAGTCCAGTCATTATCCCTCGTCTCCATGTCAAAAAATTCTTCTCGTTCAATTTTTATATCACAATTTCCAAGCTCGCATGATAGGAAGCCTTGAAGAATAGCGGATCATTCAGACGAATTATGACGCAACCTTCATTATCAACAACATAGTTTGATTTCTTTGTTTTTGGTCCATATCAGCAAAATTGGAGGTACTCATCTTATTTTCAGAAGTAGAATCTCAAAAAAAATGTAATCATAAGACAAATTGCTCTGATACTTTGAATGATAGCTGAAAATCAGCTCAGATCTCAAATCAAATGAAAGAGGAAAACGGATGGAAAAGGTTTTAGGAGAAAAATATGTTCTGGTATCTGATTAGTTAGAAAATCGTAATCACGGATTCTGTACATGTTTTGTTTATATATAGAAGCTAGTTATCAACAATTAACTAATCAGCTTGTAGCTTATAGCTAGATCCTAACTAATCTGATTGCTAACAAACTCACAGAAAATGTAAACTAAATATATGTGTTGAATATACTTTTCATGGACATCAAGAAAAAGGTTCAATCTTGCTAATTTTGCTAATTCCCTATTTCTGTTTTATTTTGAACTTTTTTTGTGTGTTGTGGCCATTAATTGAGGTGGTGGAGGAGCCACCGGGAGGTAGAAATACGTGTGTCAGTGGTTATACCCTTTACATAGGTGGACTGAGAACTGCCATTTTGTTGTTTAAGGCTTGTCAGGTTAGAAGTGGTAAGAAAGACCTTGCTCTTTCCTCTGAGATCATCACGGCTTGTGATTATGCTGCCAATGGCTCAAGTTAATCCCTTTATTTTATTTGTGTTTTGTAGTTTTTTTTGTTTAGCTGAATTTAAAAGGTTGATATGTGGTTGTAGATTATATTTTCTTAATTGCAGAAATGCAACTTGATCCTAGACTGGGATTTGTGTAGTTTTGTTTGTTTAGTTGAATAGAAATTGTTGATATAGCTTGAGATTGTCTTTTCTTGATTGCAAAAATGTATCTTGATTGTAAACTAGCCTTTGTAGAGCATATGAATCGGGTTTTAGAAGTTATAATTTTGCTAATCATTGATGTTCATCAGATGTGCTATTGAAGCTTAATTGGGCATTTTGTTAAGTTGCAGTTGTGTCACTTTCGTGTGTGGGTAGGCTGGTGTCTTTGCTCTTGGAGCTGTTGTGGCAAAGCACAAGGGTGATGATATGTTATGGGAGCGCTATTTAATTGAATTCGGAGAGGTAGTTTCAGTTTGTAAGCTGTCCTTGGCAATCGAGATTCAAGATATGATAGAAAGAACATTTATTTTTAGTTTGCATATTGTGGCATCATGCACAATTACAACCAGTTCAAGTTTGATTGCAGCTTGATACGGTACAAGAAGAGAATGATGTTCTTCTGGATAAGGTGAGATTATGTTCCCCCTCTCTTATTATGCTTCTTTATGTTATATGTACTGAGATTCTTTATGTTATCTGTACCAACATAATCTTTCAAGTTACTTGTCAGATGCTTCCAGACTTTGCTTTGAGCCCTTGACCATCATCTTCCCATCGAATTCAAGGCATGCCTAAGTCCCTTGATCATTAAGTTGTGACAAGAAAATGGATATGGCTCTTTTGTGCTTGATCACGCGTAGATACGGCTCTTTTGTGCTTGATCACACGGGACAACCTGGCTGTCTAGCTCAGTCACCTTAGTTGTACAAGCAAATGGCTATTTGTGCTGATTGTAACCCTATCTACGTGATGTGGCCTATTTTCATAGTAGATTATTCTTTCACTCATAGGCATTTGGGTGAGTTTGAAGGTCTTGATGTGGAAATGGAACTTAAGGAAAATTACTTCGAGGTATGTAAAAAGACTTGGCTTGATATTTCTTGCAACTATTCCTGCCTGAGTTCACATATGTAACTGATGGATATTGTTGATGAGATATTTGTATCGAAGTCTGAGGGTATAAATAAGAACTTTCAGTGAATGGAAGCAAGCTGGGAGCAATGGATTGTGGAAATTTGGCGGAAATGTGAAGCAGACTACGACGACACGATAGTTATGCGCAAAAAATCCAAGTCATTCACAAGATCAATAACAAGGGCCACATCAATGGATGAATGATACTTCATTGCTGCATTTAAAGAGAGTTCATCTAACAACAATTTGGTTGGTACTTTTGGCCTATATATGCTTATCATGGAGTGTTTTATGGATATTGTGTTGTATTCATGCTGCTTCTGTTATTCTTTGCAGCAAATCTCTTCCTTGAGTATGCTGATTCATATGGTTATGATGGACGAGAAGGTTGAAGATGTTCCAAATGTATGACTTCTTACCAAGATTTAGCTTCTACTACTCATATGCTTATTGTAGATAAGAATTTCTGATATAGTAATGATAAAACTAGCTAAGCATTCTTATGACTTCATTTTTTGCTGGCTACAGCCTGTGGAGTGTGCACAAAATAAAGTTGTTGAAAAGTTTGAACAATGTATTTCCACCCAAATTAAGCAGGTATTGTACGAAAACTGTTCTTTGGATGTCTAATAAGTGTCTTATCACTTTTGGATGATCTTTAATCTTTACTTTTCCTAATAAGACAAATTGATTCCATCAAAGTCTATGATTTCACAAGGGAATGAACCTGTTAAGGTTTTATTTGGATGTTCCTACTCAGAGTGCATATTGTTTTGAATACTAATTTTTTTTATAAAGTAATCTCATTATCTTTGAAATTATTAAGTTCAGGGCCGGTCCAAACCCAGTGCGCGACCGCACTGAGCTCAAAGTTGGGAAGGGCCCATAATTTAAAAAACATATTTATTATCAATGCAGAAATATTAGTCCAATTTCTTTCTTCCTTTTTTTAGCATATAAATATTCCATGCCTTAATTTTGGGCCCAAGTTGCACACCTTCATTTTGTTAACACAATCCAGTTTTTGTCACGAATCAAACATTCAAAAGAAAGCTATTTATTGGGCTATTTCTTCTTCTGATATTTATCGATGGTATAATAAAAAGCTTTTATGTCCTTTAGATCAAGGAATTTTGTTTTTTCCTTTTTATGTGAGCATATATAAATTCATAACTCACTTATCTTATCACTCATTATATTTTACTTATTTAATTAAATAAATATATTTATATTTTACTTTTATTCAATTTTTTCACTAAACATTTTTTCATCACAAAATCTTGATTTAGACTGATTTTATAACTGATGTCACTAATGGAATGATTTTATATATAATTTATTTATTACAACGAGATCCTCTTGACTTTGAGAACTTTTAAAATATGTCGTCCCAATATATAAATCATTATAATTTACCCTAAAATTGATTGAAATGGAGATTTTTATAATTGGTCTAGTCAATAGTAAGTCTAACCGGAGGCTTTCTATATTTTCATATATATTCCTTGAATAATATTTTATTAATTGAATAAAAATTATATTAATTTTTATTTACTAAATAAATTATTTGTAACAATATTTTATCGATTTAATTCCGAATTTGTTTGAAATTTTTTGCGTATGCTCTCATCCTAGTGTATACAGTCCTTCCGTCTCAATATAAGTTGCACACATTTTGACCAACTTTTCATTCCACGCTGAGGTAAAAGAAGTCTATATATTGAAAGTGTTCTAAATAATTTTTAATACAAAATAAATTTAAAAATAGAATTTATATAATCTTTGTCTCAAAATAAGCTGCAATTGTACTATTCTTTTAGTCAAACTATAAATTTCTATTGATATATAAGTAAGAATATTATCACGTGACGTAGTATTAGTTTCATCTTAATGTGTATTTTCATAATACTAATTTTTAAATAATTTTTAACTGTGCATAGTTAAAGATATTGATGATCAAATATTTTTCAATTCAACTGTTAAAAGTTAGAGTGTCCAACTTAGAAGGAGTATTAAAGAAGGGCCCAAATTTTTTGTATCGCCCAGTGCCTCAAATGAGTTTGGACCGGCCTCGTTAAGGTTGAAAACAAAAGCACCATTCCCATGAGAAAGGAGGATTGCTTCCAAAGAAGTTGTTCCAGAAAGGAAGAAATGAAAAATATGTCTATGAAACAACTGAACAACTAATGATTGTTGATCAACGGCAAACAAATATTAAGGTAGTGGTCTGATTGTTAGCGGAATAGTTCTTCGTCATTCCAGTTACTGTCACAAAGTCAATATACATCCATTGTAAGCCAGATTTTGAAGTAAAAAAGAACCAAAAAAAACATATAACTCGAAAGCATGGGAAAAAACACGATATATAAGCTTTTTAGTGTCAAGTGTTTTCCCAAAAGTCATAATATACAAGTTGCAGTTGAATTTACCTTGTTACATACTCTGATAACAGAAGCTCGGCAAAATCTTTGGAGCATCCATAAACTAAACAAATTAAGCAGCAGATTTCTTGACTCTCTCGATCGGATCAGCAGCATCCTGAACAGTCTGAATGTTCTGAACACCAGTCTCTCCTATGGACACCCCAAACATCTCTTCCAGGGACATCATGATCTCCACCTGAAACACCAAATCAATTCATTTCACCTACTTGATGTATAATATAAACGGTAAGAATCACGGCTTCTATAATAAAACCAATTGGTACTATGTAGAGATGACTCAACCATCAACGTGGGACTCTCAATACATCCCTCACGTGCGGCCGTTTTATCCATTGCGCAGACGTGGACAGAAAGGGGTCACGAGCCTATCATTGGGGTCCATTAGTACCAATTAGTTTCATGATATATAGAACCATGTGATTCTTACAATATATACAAGGTACGTTTGGTTTGGTCACGTTTAGTTTGGTCACGTTTGGTTAAGCATGCGTACGTGCAGTGTCGAGAGAATCGGCACCCAAGTCCACAAATTTGGTCTGAGGTGTCACGCTGCTCTTCTCAACTGCTAATTGTTTCGTGATTGCGCGCTGCACAATCTCCAGAGTCTCACCCTGTTGAGCCTGTGGCCAACAAATAACAACTCTTGTGTTAATGACAGCGAGCATTCTCGTGTGGTAACACTGTAACAGATACAGATGAAATGAAAGTATATACTCCTTTCAGTCAGACCCTAAATTGCTTAGTTGACTATTGTGAGTGAAACTGATCACTTGTAAAAGTATTGCAGGAGATCTAATAAATGTGTAACTGTCTTACTGAGGACCATGAGATTCTGGAATTGAAAGTGCAGAAATTCGGCAATGACCTCGGTGCAGCCTTGGAGAACTGAATTCCTCTCACCACTATTTTCGCCCGACGAGCCTATCCATGGAATCAAAGGAAGATGGAATTAGTTTTGTCCCGAATGTATGTACATATGTAGTTCTAGTTGTACATTGTATGTAATGTTACAATGTTGTTAAGAGGAACTGGTTTTCCTTGCGCCGAAATTGGCCCCGGGAGCACTGAGGATGAAGGTGGCAGAAACTATGGAAGCCATTGATTCAGGAAAACAGCAGAAAAAGTTGGTGCAAACAAAGTAACAAGACTTTTGAGTATATAATGATGGAGATAGTAGTGCTAGTTTGTGTTGTATACTTAAAGGTTTGTCAGGCGATCAAAACAATGCAGTACAGGCGTTCTGTTCTACTGAATTTGCAACTGTCTGTTACATGCATCCATCCAAGTGTCTGTACATGGAATTGATTGTGTAGGATATGAACACATATCTTTTACTACTACTCAGGTTTCTTCTTTCCAACTTATTTTCACTTCTGTAAGCTCAGTTTGATTCAGTCAAAAATCAATTTGATATTCCATTTCTGGATCGAATTTTGTAGTTCTATCTATTGAGTCTATCTATTGATCACTTTTGGACCTGGCCCAGTTAGTTTTTTCTTTCTTCCTTTTGTAGATATTTATGTAGAGTAGCTACACTTAGGCTATTTTCTTTCGGTCTAGTTTAGTTCAATACGATTCAGGTAAAAGGAACTGGACATTAATGATCCATCATTTGAAGCAAATGGAACCCTATAATTTCTCCTTTACTGTTGATTTTTTCCCGTCTTCTTTAGGTTGATGCAGTGGCGGAACTAGACCATATTTTCAGGAGGGGAGGGGCGGGGCTGGGCTGGGCTGGGGCGGGGTTGGGCGGGGTTGGGGCGGAGCTGGGATAGGAGGGGCGGGGTTGGGGCGGATTTCATATATACTCCTCAGTCATCGGAGTTAGGGGGCGGCCGCACCGGCTCACCCCAGTTCCGCTGGTGGGTTGATGAGCCCATTCAATAGAAGAGAAGTTGTGGATTGAATTTCCTTCATATCCTAATACAGTAACTATTTTGAAAACTACAACATGGAAGAACTAAAACATTGTCGTTAGGTTCACATCAGAGAGGGGAGGGAATGAATTAATTAAGGGAAGAGAAAAGTGCATTTTTAATTCTATTTTTGGTTGAAAGTGTCAGTATAACCTTGTAAAATTTAAAGTGTCAATCTAACCTTAAATTTTGGACGTAAGTTCCAATCTAACCCCGATGACCTGAAATTGGCCAGAAATTGGTAAAATGACCATTATACCCTTAAGTTAAAAAATTCAAAAAAGTAAAAGTCTAATTTACCCTCCCCTCTTATTCTTCATCCTCCTTTATTTTCTTCTTATTCCTCCTTTTCTCTTCTTCCTTTCATTTCTTCTTTTCTTCTTTACTTCTCCGGCCACCGCCACTTTACTTCTTCGAAGCACCTCCGTCGCCATATTTGGAACACTCGCATGTGAACACTTTCAATTCAATAGACTTCTTCTCGCAGGTTTCAACTTCAAGGGTCATAGCTTCTTAGCACTTTTTCGTTCGAAACCCTTGTCGCACCACCTCGTCAGAGAATCGTAGTCGCTACCCTGCCGGTCACCTCCGTGACTTTGATTCGTGGAGTGCAGAGAAGAGGGTTTTGTGAAGAGAACACATGGGAGGGTTCTATTGATTTCTTGGTGGTGGGGGCATGGAGGAAAGAATGGTGGTGGCTGACCAGCTGGGGACAATGAATCTCCAGATTCCTGCCAGCGGCAGAGCAACTGCAGCGGCGGCTTTTTGAAGATGAAGAAGAAGACGCTTGTGGGTAGAATGATCATTACATTTTTAGTTTTAAGGTTATAGGTATTTTTTTCTTTTCAAATCAGGTCAACACCTGAATTCCTTTAGTTCACGCCGAAATAGTGCAATTTGGTTATATCTACACCACTGCTCAAAGTGTTAGGGTTAGTTTAGAAGTTTCTTATTTTACAAAGACATACCTGCAGTTTCAAAATTTAATAGGGTTATTTATGCACTTTACCTTAAAGGGAATAATGAGGAAAGGAAAGGAAATGAGGTGATTCCTTTTTTTTGTTTGGTTCAAATCATGAAACGGAATCAAGTTATCTTTCATTCTCTATGTACTTATTTGGTTCAATTGAGAGGATGATGATTGAAACCCGTAATCGCTAACAATTAGCAATAAGTGATGGTTGATGTCATTGGTGCTAGTGGTCAATATCAATGGTCGGGGTGGTGGTGATCATTATTGATGGTTGGTGGTAGTGGTGGTCGACATTGTACAACCCAAATATTGGCGCCCCCGCCTATAATCAAACTTTGCCATTGGAAACCTATTCCTCGATGAAATTAGCAACGCAGACTCCTCCTTCCTCGCCGCTTATGTCATCATGAAGATCGGCTTTGGCATGTGCACTTCCACATAGTCGATTGCCCCTGGAAGTGATCGTCACCTGTATTCTCCACAAACTCGTGCACCTCATCGTTGACAACACTTAGTGGCATCTCGCAGTGCTTCGAGGTTCATTTATCCTCAAACGAAATTGCAACGACGTTTCTGAAGTACTTAGGGTTTCAGAAACAAAAATTTGGATGGGTGGAGAGTTATGGATTTTATTTGTTTAAACAACGAGATCCTTAAATTTTTTAAAAAATTCAAATATCACCCCAAAATAATAATGATTATGAATGGACTAAAAGTTTCAGAAAGGGATTCGCCAATGCTTTGTCTAACATTTAGAATGTCCAACAAAAGACTTTCTCATTTTGGTACTCCCTCCGTTCAACTTATTTTGGCAGACTTACCATTCTAAAATATTTTTCTTATATTGATATTTTCCATTTTTGGCATAGTTTAAAGTTCTTTCAACTACTCATTTTACTTTATAAACTTTCAATTCAATTCGCCCACACAATAAGCATCTTCTTAAAGCTTGTGTCAAAAAGTAAAGTGTCATGAATGGATGAACAGAGGGAGTAACTATGATTTAAATGTAGTTTATTAAGTTAACTTAAAAGGTAGAATAATTATTTCATATCTTATAAAAATGTAGTATTTAACAATACGGACTTTATTTCATCAGTGCAATGACTGCCGCAATTAGTGTTACATTCACGCCAGCATTATTTGATTAGTGAAGCTAATTACTTTTAGTAAGTGATCAGTACTTTTTGACTCTCAATCGGGTCGACACAAAAGCGAACAATACGTCACTTAAAACAACTTTAGGGTCTTCATTTTCTCACTTGAACTATGTAAGTAATTGATTGGTTCCTCCTCTTAACTCATGTTTCTAGATTTTTTTTAAAAACAACAAATTTTCAACTTATGTTTCAAATTGCTATCTTGTATTCTACGAATCCTAAGATTCAACGAATTTTCATGAGTTAGAAATAAATATTCAAACTGCATGCAGAAATTTTCTGCAAGTCTTACCTTACAAAAATTGTGGATCTAATTATTTCATCATTAAAAGCATAATATTACGTGCAAGATCGATCTATTTGTCACGTGGGGTGTGCTTTGGCCTCTCAACATTGCGTAAAATTAGTGCACTAATAATTAAGACACCGTGGGATTATCATATGCACACAAATTAAACCACTTTCTATCAAACCATTGACTTTGGATTTACGACTTTATTAATGTAGCCGAGTTTCCATTCTTTTTAAATGGGGAAAAATGTGAAAGCTGTGCAGTTGGGTATTATACCTATGTTCATATATTCTTAAGTTGTTTACTAGCATAATATTGGTACTACGTACTACTCAAACTTTTCTTTAAGAAATATTCATTTAGTTGACATTTTTAAATATGAAAAGGTTAGATTACTTTTATTCGCTCATTTATTTTTCTCAATTCGATTTAATTTTATCTACTTCTCTAACATCCTTCAAATATTCGTGCATGCAATAATTGGCAGTGCAATAATTGGCAGTGCAATTATCTGACAAATCCCCCGGTCACCATATGGCAAAATTGGCAGTGCTAATTTTTAAATTTCAAGAACAGAATGTTGTACCTCATTATTGATAGTACATATATATTACATAGATTCTTCCGTTTATTCAATCAATTTAATTAGCAATACCATTTTCAGCTACTTCTGAATTCTCTTGTCTGAAGACAGATCCTCACGCCAGCTTGTCCTAAAGGTTCTCATCTGTGTAATTATCACCAACCCAAAGTGCATCTGCACTAAACCTATTCATAGTCATGGCCTTTTATAACATTATAGCAAGTTCTTAAAGCATCTATGTTGAATTGAATCTTTCGAATTTTAACTTCACTTTAAAAAAAATTATTTTTCGAATTTAACTTCACTTCAACTTCTCGTGTTCTTCTTCCACCCAGCTTCTTCTTCTTCTGGTTTGGTCCGCGGCGGTGATCGTGATCGAAGTTAGGTTCTCTACTTCACCAGAGTTGAGCTCCTACAATCTCGATCGATCAACGTTTCCAGCGGCGGAGGGCGTCAACGGTGCTGCGATCGACGTTTCTGACGGCGCTAGGGTTTGCAGAGTCAAACGGCGACGGTGAGCACTACTAAAAAAAGCTAATGTAACACTTTCCTTACAACACTTATTAAAAATGTTACAATAGTTTATAAATTTTTATTTAAACATTTGAAAAATGTAACATAAATATTGAAAAAGGTTAACCAAATTTTAAAAAGTGTTACGTTAGATCTAATGCAACATCACCTAAGGTAATACTTGTAAAAGTGTTACTTTAGGTGCTATTGTAACATTTTTACAAGTATTACCTTAGGAGATGTTACATTAGATCTAACGTAAAACCTTTTAAAATTTAGGTAACACTTTTCAATATTTATGTAACACTTTTTAAAGGTTTTAGTAACACTTTATAAGAAATTGTAACATTTGAAATAAGCGTTGCAACGAAAGTGTTACGATAGCTCTAATTTGTAATAGTGGAAGCGACAGTGTTAGAGTTCGCAGAGTCAACAATGTGGTGACAAGGGGACGACAAGGCGACGAGGCTAAAGAAGAACGGTGCTGAGATGCACGAGACCGAATGAAAGGATGACGATGGACGGCAACGGCGGACGGTGCTTTTACTCACGAGAGATGAGGTTCAATTTCATTTTTTTTATAAAAAACATGCAGGAGTTTATTAGTATTTAACTGGGAAAATGTTCAACTATGGTTCTTTGTTGTAGTGTTTAACACTCTGGACTTTGAGGTTAGTGGCTCGAATCCCAACATGACTTCTTTTTCTCTCTCTCTTTTTTGAAGAATTTATGTTCTTGAGATAGCGTAAAAAGACCCTAGTGGGATTCAAACCCAGACTTATAACTTCAAAGTCCAGAGTACTATCCACTACACCAAAGAACCATTGTTGAACATTCTCTCAGTCAAATAATAATAAACCTTAGCATGTCTTTGGAAAAAAACACCAAATTAAACCTCACCTCTCATGCGCAGAACCTCAGTCGTCATCATTAATCTCGCACATGTTTGCATGCGCGAGTCGTACTGTCCGTTCGGTCGCGTGCATCTCGACACTTTCTTCTTCAGCCTCTTCGCCTCGTCATCGTCATTCGACTCTGCAAACCCTAGCGCCGTCAAAAATGTCAATCGCACCGTTGTCGATGGAAGAGAACGGCCACCGCCATCGAAAACATCGATCGATCGAAATCGTAGGATCTCAACTCCGGCGAAGAAGAAACCCTAGATTCAATCTCGATCTCCATCATCGCCGCAGAGCAAACCAGAAGAAGAAGAAGAAGCGTGACGAAGCGATGGCAGCGGAACGGTGGCGATTGGCGGCGATTGCAGGTTTCCGATCGGAGGAGGAGAATTCTGATCGGAAAAAGAAAATAAGAATTATGGTTTTCTTGTGATATAGTATATGATATTTTGATAATTGCATAATAGGTCTCTAAATTTATTAGCATATTTTAAAAAATCTTATTTCAAATGAAACTTACAATAATTGTACAATAAATACTAGTCTAAAGTTTAGGACGTGTGAATCAAGACTTTATGAAAATAAAATATGGTTTCGCTCTTAGTCTTAATGTATACAGTTGTCTCAATTTAACAACTGATTGAGCCTAACTTTCCTATTTCCAAGTACCTTACCATAGCTACATAAATGGGAAAGACCCAAGCAAAGAAAACAGATGAAGGTGGCATTGGTGGACCTAAAAGTTGATACATGACTATAAACTCATCGAATGAAAGCTGCAATGTTAAAAACAAAACTCTTAACATACCTCAAAATTTTTTTTAAAAAAACCATGAATTTATTGTGCGAAACAACAGAAATTTTTGGATTTGGAATTTAAATTAATATTGTACTAAATATATAATGACAAATATTTTCTCTAAACTTATTACAAAATAGATCATTTTTAAATTAATATTCTTTTCATCTGATATCACATAAAATTAAAATGAACTAAACTAATTTAAACTTTTTTTTTTGCTAACAACAACTATAATAAAAAATTAATAAATTGAATTGAACAAAATTTATAAAACTACACTAAAATAAACAGAAAGAACTTAACTAAACTAAATGGAGTGTAAATAATCAAATTAAGTACATATTATACTCAATTAAGTACTTGGCTTTACATGTTGCCAATATGATTATAATCAAATTAAGTACATATTATACTCAATTAAGTACATATTGATGGACTGTATTTGTGCTAAGTACACATTTATATATGGAAAATGGGTACGTCAATTCGTACCCAAAAAACGAAAACTAAAATGACAAAGTGTTGTGTGAGATCGTCTCGCAGTGAAACTAAGTATTAATGTGCAATATAATGAACTTTAACTAGATATGGGGTTCCAAATATAATTTTAAAAAGTTTGAGAGGGGAAGGAGTGATATGGGTGCAAATACCATTTTTTGGAGTGTTTGACATAAATAATTGAGGAATTGATTATTTGAGGTCATAAGAATCTCGTGGGTCAAGAATTCGGATTGAAGAAATTCGCAAATCAATTTTTTTCCCATTCTGTGCAATGCGCGTATTTTTACTGTTAGATTTGATGTTACTCTCTCCGTTTCAATGGATGTGGCACACTTTATTTTTATTTTTTTTTTGTGAATTTGACACACTTTTCTTTTATGAACCGCTCATTATACTTTTCCCTTATTAATTCAATTCCATCCACTCATTTTATTCATATAAATCCAATTAATCATCTAAACCTATGGTGCCACATTCAACGAAACGGAGGTAGTACTTGATGTTCCAACCAAATCTTGTGATGTTTTACAATGAATCTATTTTTTTCACTAATTCATACTAGGTTTTAAAGTTAAGTGTTGATCTTTTATAGTAAAATTTTAGTGTTTACATGTCAAATTTTTTACACTTAATACATTGTGATTCTAGGTAATAATATTTTACCATCTTAATTTTTTATTTTAAACTCATACTTTTATTTTGATTGATGATTTATCTTTTCATCGTGTCATTTTAAAAATTAATATCGACATTTATTTATTTTTAAATATATTTTTATTTGATGTATGCCTTTATAATTCAATAGTGCGACTTGATTTTTTAAATTTTAGTACTGATGTTATTTTTTCGATATCAGCGTCACATTTTGGTGCACACTTGATGTTTTAAGATTCATGTGTATTTTCAATTAATGTTTAATTATTTTATTTTGATGCATTTTAAAATTTATTTATTTAATTTTGAACTATTCTCATTTAACGTGTGTTTTATAAATGATTTCATATGATGTTTAGCTATTTTGATATGTATTTTTGTTGGTTGCATTTAGTTATTTTCATTTGATAAGTATTTTTAACGTTTTATTTGATGTTTGACTATTTCGATTTAATGTTTATTTATTATTTTAATTTGATATTTATTTATTATTTAATTTTTTGACTAATTTTATTTGATTTTTTACTATTTAAAATTGATGTTTTAATATTTAAGTTAGAAG
Organism: Rubia tinctorum; assembly: GCA_032355605.1. Classification (NCBI taxonomy): domain Eukaryota; kingdom Viridiplantae; phylum Streptophyta; class Magnoliopsida; order Gentianales; family Rubiaceae; genus Rubia; species Rubia tinctorum. The sequence continues at coordinate 4,930 of JAULKM010108362.1, read as the reverse complement.
TTTCAATATAAATGTGGTTTTAGAAAGATCAAGTGGACTGTAAGTCCATTTAAACTGGGCAAAAATGAATCATTTATGGCTCAGAAAACAAGCCATTTTCTAATCAGACTTCCATCGGAATTGACCCAATTCATTGACGGAAAAATGCGGCGGAAAAATGACCGGACATCATAGAAGTGGGAAGATCGTACAAACACATGCCATCGCGCTGGGAAAACAGCAAACAGTGCACGGCCGACGGAAAGCGCACATCCAGCCACCTGAGAACGCAAATTCGCTTGTGAACGCGACGTTCAGATCCCCCATCCTCCCTCCGTCTGGATCTGGAAATCAAACAGCCTTCCACCTCTGTCAAAGGTGTCGTTCAGAGCTTCCCACCTCCATCCTTGATCAAACAACCGCCTTGTATCCATCACACCTAAACCGCCTTCCATATCGACAACGACAACGGTGATCCCGAACGGCGACGACATATAGAACGGTGGTGGACGATGGAAAAAGTTGGGGTTAATTTCAACGATGGCGCTATTTCCCTCTTTTGTAAGATTTGTAATTTGGTCCCTGAATTTCTGCGCGCTTCTTAAAATATAGCCCTGAATAAATAATAATTGAAACTCAAACACAAAATTTAAATAGCTCTTATTCGGTGTCTTCTTTATTTATAATTTATTTATGGTCTCACCATGAGACCGTCTTGCAAGGGAGAAACTCAACAAAAATGTGTATATTGTGAAGATGGACTGTATTTGTGCTAAGTGCACATTTATATCTGGCTAATGGGTACGCCAATTCGTACCGAAAAAACGAAAACAAAAATATGTGCGTGCGTTGTCCTCGTGTATTAGCGCAAACTTTGCCTAAATATACAAACATGCAAATCAACAAAAGATGAATCATCATTCATCAACAACATATGGTTTTAGTGGAGCATGCCAACTAGATTTCTTGAAGTCAAAATTTGGTAAGCAAAGTATTGTTTAAATGTGTCAAAAGTGTTCATCTCTCGCTTCAATGCAAAATATTGGAAGCAAAACAAAATTGCTTACGAGTTGCACAATATCAATGTGCTTATCTAATCTTGCACCAACTCTAGTGACTTTTGTTTTGTTTTTGTAATAGCGACACCATTTTCCCGCAAGATTTCATTTCCTTGTCCCCTACCTTTCGCCCTCATTATTTCCCTCTTACACTATTTTATAATCTCCCAAATTATTGAATAATAAATAAATAGTTTATGCAATTTAACAGTTCATTTAGTCAAAACTTTTTAACTTTGACCCTAAAATTGAATCATTACATAAGTTTAAATACCATTGTGTGGTACATTATTAGATTCGTTATAACATATATGTTAAAAATATCAAATTTTTACAAGTTTTAATTATCGTTAATGAAAGATATTAAGAATCAAATATTTTTCCAGTCAACTGTAAAAAATTAAAAGGTAAAACTTGAATTGAGACGGAGAGAGTACCACAAGTACTATACATGATTCTATACTCTTTTCAGTCTAATTATACTTCCATTCAACATCTAATTATTCCAACTATTATTGAATATTTCAATGTAGCAAAAGAGAAAATAGACGCAATCAAACTACATGATTAACCCTTCGTTCATTTCATAATTTGGTTAAAGTTGTGCGATCATTAATATAACCGTTTTATGAATTCTTCTAACTAACATGTGTGTCCAAACCTAATGAACCATTTAAGATAGAGTTATAATAAATTTCCTTCGATAATACTATTGAAGATATTTTCCAAATGAGGGGATCAACTTCTGTTATAGGAATGGTAGTGGGGGATTTTGGTAGAAGTCCACCCTTCCACCTCGATAAGATGGGTACATACATAATTTAATTTGGTGTGGGCGGAATGCGTATGAATATGAAAATAATATCCGTCATAAGTAGTGGATCGGGCATGTATACTGGTTCTTATCCATCCCACCCCACTCGACTAGCTACGTACATATAATAAACTATAATATCTTACCTACTCCCACCGTCGCAACCAAATTTACACACAAAAAATTTCACAGTCACCAATAACACATGTTTGACTGTAAATATGTGTAGCTACGGACAATAATGACACATAAAAAATTTATATTTAGAAACTACACGTTACCACAAATTTAACAATATCTCATACGATAAATTTATTGTTCAAATATGTATTTAAATATGTGGTCAAAGTTCAATAATTTTGACTAAAAAATATTCTGGGCATATTTGGTTGGAACGGAGGAAGTATAATATCTATATCACTTCTTTAAGTTTTGACCCAAGTAGTAAGTAGTTATACTTTGATCCTCAATTAAAGACTATCTTATATCAACTATTTTATGGTTTGGTCTTGGTATAACACTAGTGGAGAATATGACATTAACGGCTTCAGGACGATGGCATCTTGCCTAAAATCGACGCCTATCACCATTCCAGTATCAGAACGGTCTTTCAAAGCCATCAGCGACAGTTTTTGTTTCAACCGCCATGCATCCTTCCCCAACAAGACTTTTCCTTACTTTTCTCGTCCTCTCTGCCTCTTTTTCCTCCTTCTTTACCTTAGTTTTTTTCCTTCTCTCCCTCCTTCATATTCCTCGAATGTCTATTGCTCCCAACTGACTACCATACTCTCACCGTTGCACTAGAGCCACAACCATCAACCAACTACAATATGAGGTAATTGTAAATCTAAAGGTAGAGTTTAACTTGTTGATTTTGTCATAAATGTTTGTGGGGTTTCGATTGAAAATGTTGGTGGTGGTCCAATGTTGATTGAAATACATGTAGTGGATGTTGGTGTCAATTGGTGGTGATGATGTTTGGTGTCAATTGATGGAGGGGGTGTTGGCCTATTGGTGTAGAGGCTATGGTGGTAATGTTCTTGCCGACCAAAATGGTCGACCTTTTTTTTTCCAGAATCCATCACCAGTTCAAACATTAGAACTGGTTTTTACGGCAGTTGTAAAAATCGTCGTTCATCATTGCAACAATGCACCGTTTAGTCATGCATGACATTTTTTGCCCTTCATCAAATGCTCGTAATAACATTGATGACCCTGTTTTTTAGTAATCTAAGACGCAAGAGACAAACTCTTGGGAAAAAGATTTAAATTATCTTTGTTCTATTCTTTGTTATTTTTCTTGACTTCTTCACCACCCCACGAGATAGAGGGACGTTATATCATCAAGATAATGATCCATCAACTTTCCAGTTCGTTTTACAAGGCACGGACGGGAGAATTTATCCTGGAAGAGGAAGAACTAATAAAACTGCTCAAAACCCTCGCACGGGTTTATGTACAAAGAACAGGCAAACCCCTATAGGTTGTATCTGAAGACATGGAAAAAGATATTTTTATGTCTGCAACAGAAGCACGAATTTATGGAATTGTCGATCTTGTAGCAGTTGAATGAAAATAACATGGATTTCACGCAAATCATTGATTTGCAATTCTATCTCTGAGTTTATTTAAAGCAATTCATAATCATCCGGTTAGCATCAATCTATTTGAGTTGTATTTTTTTTTCTCATTATTGCCTTAAACAGATTCAATTATGCATACTTGTGATTTACTTCTCGAACTATCAACTTCTCAGTTTCCATGAAACAAACATTTAAAAAAAAACCACCCCCTCATAACATAAATTTGAACACTAATTTTCTACTGGCACGTACCAAAAGTAATATTTAAAAATAAAGTTAGTACGTCGTTCAAAAGTCATCTTCCATCAAAATAGAGTACTTAGTAGGCCGTTTAAGAAATTTGCCTATATATAATATTCAAAGTCACAATTCCCACATTGCAAATTAAATCAACCCCTTCCGCGTGAGCCAATTTTCAAAGACCCCTTTAAAGCTGAAAACTCCATCATTTTCCTCCTTCCTTCCTTCCTTCCTTCCTTCCACAACAACAAACTTCCCTGCCATTTCTCTCCTCTCTTCTCCCAAACATAAACCATATAAAGACCAGTCAACGCATGATCTTCGCATTCAATACAGATTAGGGTTTCAATCTCTGGATATGGAAGACATAAAGATGAGCCATATGAGATACAGCAGAGTGGGTAGCAAGAAACATCATCCTTACTCTTCTTCATCATGCCAAGGTTTCAGGGGATTTAGGCTGAATCCCAGAAGATTTTCAGTGCAGCGGTTACGGACAAAGCTCACGTGTCTCATAAAAGTCCTCAACCGGTGGAGAAAATCGTACGGACAAGCTTTGCGGTCTCTGAGGAGAAACCTGTCCAGAAGTAAAAACTGCCGGAAAAACCATAGCTACGGCGGCGCAAGTGCTGCCGGGAAGGAGGAGGTGCACGACTGCCGGAGATTGAGATCGTTCGCGCGAACGAACTCGTTCTACACGGAGGCCATTGCAGATTGCTTGGATTTCATCAAGAGGAATTCGCTGTCTTTGGAAGAAAATCCGGTTCTGATCAATGAAAGGCAGAGGAGAAAAGTTGAAGGTGCAGTGAAAACAAGATAGTGGGTTTTTTTTTGAAGTTCGGTTTGTTGTTTTGTTTGGTTTGAAATTTCAGCCGGTTTTGTTTTTCACATCGATCTTTGATGTCATATTAGTAAATTGTAAAGGGTTTCGCAGGATACGATAAATGATGAGGGCCAAACCAGGCTGCGTGTTTGGGCGGTGATTTCTTGAATATTATCATGTACATTAGTAATGATCAGACTTTTATTAAGTATTATTATTATTATTATTATTATTATTATTATTATTATTATTATTATTATTATTATTATTATTATTGAGTGCGTCTCTTGAAAGACGGTCTTTCCATAAGTCATGGAAAGACCAAATTTTAAAGTGTAAATTAGAAAAAATAAAGATAAAATTTTCGGGTTGCATGAACCGGTTTATAAAATTTATAACTACTACACGTTGCATAATAAAACTTTAATATTGC
>JAULKM010108353.1:0-23668 GCA_032355605.1 Rubia tinctorum | reverse complement strand
GGATCACGAACATAACCCTTGAATGTTTGATCTAGACGTGGAATGTCTTCATTTATGGTGGTAGTCGTACCCTGATCCCCATCAAAATCGATGGGAGTCTAGGCTTCTCTCACAGAGGTTCCCCTTAGCCCCCGTAATAAGTCGTCTAGCGGATAGAGATCCTTAAGCCTCTCCATCATGATTGTGCGTTCACTGATCCCAAATGCAGATTAAAACCAAAATAATAATAATAACCATTGCAACCATTAGAATAGATACACATATAAAAACCTATTCAAATAGCTAATTCGTATACTTACAACAAGCGTGAGTGTTCCTAGAACATCCCACGAGGAACAGAACCTTAGCTTGCATCCCCAACAACATTAATAATCCCCCCCCCACAGAATCTACCTTAGTAGGATTATCATAAAACTAGTAAGACCTTAAACCTACACCTGGAATACCACAAGCATCCCGCACTATATTCCTTATAGGAAGCTTACAATTTACACACATCCAAAACACCTTCACTCACAACACTAAACACACACAACACAACCATAAGAGCAATCTTATTAGCACCTAAGGTTAGTCCAGCTAAAAAAAATACAACTGAGGATGTCCCCCTATAACCCTACATTCATTTAAAAAAGACTTAACATTGGAAACGTAACCTACTATATAAGACTACCTAAAAAGTCACCCCCTTATTCTTTGATAACAGACTAACAAATTATTCATTCCAGGGAAACATAACGTATTTCTTTAGATAAGAGGGAAAAACCCCCTGCCCACATAACACATTTATCCATTAACCCTACTAGCAGCTAAGCCTAAGCTCATACAACCCATGCAGTCCAAAATTACACAGTCAAAGAGAACAATCATCACCCCACTGCCAATCTACACTTTGCAAACACAGCCCCACTCATCCATTCCCTAACTGGATGTGACACCACAACCCAATGGCAAAATCAGTAAAGGTACCCACGACTTTGCACACGCCTGGTAAATCACCATCCTCATGATAAAAGTCGATGTCCACTCTGTTCTCTAGTAATGGCAAGCCATCTGTACTAAAACCCTAGGCAACTCACAGACAACGATCCGGGTCGACGTCTGAAACAAATAACCACAACTCCCACTCACAACATATTCTCTAACCCTAAAATACCGACTACACACAACTTTCTTATGCCTGTTACGATACCTAGTAAATAGGTCTAGTTATGATTGCCTCAATAAACTACAACGTACATAAATAATAATCTTTTAGGAAAAGTAAAAAAAACATAGGATGTAACATCCACATGCCTTTATAATAGATCTTCCATACCAAGATCCCGTATCGAGGTGTAGTCACAATAGTGCTAACTAAGTACGCAAAAGTACCCCGTAGAAAGGTTTAGTTATAAATACCTTAATACCTCAACATAACGTAAAGTTTTAATGTCTCTAGCTAGACTGAAGACATGAAACATGACTCCTAGAAACCACTAGATATCCCAGAGACTAAGATATTCTCTTGGCCACCTTCCCCCTCGAGTATCTCCTCTATTTTCCATCGCATGTTTAAATACACCTCATCACTTGTAGTACGGGTAGCCTCCATAAATCGCATATGCTTAACGTAATAATTCTTATGATCGATGATGAGCCCACAGTCTGAATGACCTAGCTATATGCTCATTTGATGAACTGAGTACGCTTAAGTCTCTTGGTCTTGTTTCAAACCCTCCACTTTCAGCTCTAAGAAGAAAGTGTGAGCCTCTCCAATCCTCCTCAGTAATACTAGTCGTCAACCTTAGACACTTAAAAACCTCGGCACAAAGATAGAATTTCACTTCATGTTGTTCCCGCAATTCCCCATATCTTCATGTTCACGACACATTTTCTCTATCTGAAAACATCGCAATTACCCACACTCAACATGACCTTCTAGTTCTTCATACTTCGTTAACAGCCGAACCGCAAAATCACGTTCCTATTGTAATCCCCCCGGTTCCTGAACCACTGCCATTAACCGAAAATGTTCAATCTCCAATATTTCTTTCTCTCACAGCTACCGATCCATTGTGTCAACTTGCTTTAAAATAATAACCTCCTTCTGATTAACTTCACTTAACTTATCTACCAACTACTTCAACCACTCCTTTTCTCGCCACATAATGTCCATTAAGTCCTTCTCCAACCTTCGGATTTCAAAATTTTACTCAAACAGATGAGCATCATACTCATCCAAGGATACAAGGTTTAGCTCCAACATTATCTTCTACCCCAGCTCAAACTTAGTAAATTATAACATAATCTCCCTCACATGACTCCCAACTTAACTAGCCACTCCCCCACATGCTGCATACATATCCAGTAAACAAACCTTCACCGCCTCAGCCAAGTCACCCCCATGTGCACCATTAGGATACCCACCATCACAGTCCCACCCCTCAAACCCAACCCCCTTCTTAACTCTTCGAGGATACCCAACCGCCAAAACCATAACACCTACACCTAACACACAAGACTTTAGAACATTAGGCGTGGAGTCCCCTCAGCAGCCCTACCTACATATAAAACACACAGATACATATTATATATATAACACATAGTACTAATACATCATTTCAAAACATTCATTTTCCATTTCATAAAACAAAAAATAATCATAAATCGTAAACCTATTACATCTGAAATACTAAAGTCCCTAGTTGTATGTTAGTGAGGCCATAAAGGCCCCAAGGGGAGATGTCAAAGAATGGTATCTTATTCTCCCTCCCCACCCCCCATTTACTGAAAAGTTCCCCCCTTGACGTGGCACGATCCTCCTCACCTAGTAGGGAAGGCGTACCAGTGAGCACCGATATCACTCCTCCAGTACACCAAACCTACCACCCCATAGCCACTCGACGGGCTGCCAAAAACACCCACCGCATGTGCTATGCATTTTCTTTTCTAGGCTTTAGCCTGGAGAAGACTTGGGATCTAATCCCATTTTATTTCCTCCTTGTGCCTATATTAGTGGGCCACCCATATGATGTTTCTACACCATCATCCACCTCATGTCCACACTCGCTAATCCCATCCACTAATCCTTGCCAAAGTCATAAAAATCACAACATTTATCAAGATCCAATAACATATAAAACTCTTGACAATATATTCAAAGTGAATACTTATGGCAAGTATCCGGGTCCTCAAGCCACCCTACTAAGGACGTGGTTTTCACCCCAGTCAACTAGAGTAAACCCTCATAAAAACTTTGGTCGTCACATAAACAATGATGGACCCATCCAAAACTGTGGAGAGACCCGACATTCCAAACAACAACGTGAATAATGAAACACACAGACCATCGTGCTCATAAAAATAAACACCTGAAAAAAATTGCAATATCTAAATCCACTTCTCCGAAAATCCTAGCTCACAACTACAACTGCGTAAATACCCTAATAGCAACCCCTTTTATAGGCACAATCTAGCCTAGGGAAAATAAAATTTTATTATTAAAAAACTAAAAAAACACATTCACGCGGTCACCAATAACTAACTAACCGACCATTCAGCCTTGTGGAACAGAACGTCGTATTTTCTACATTCTCAACACGAAAAAATATGTTAAAAATAATTAAGGTAAATAATATGTTATTTTACCTCGGTTATTATTTTAACCGAATTAAAGATTTAAAAATGAAGTAAAAAATCTTAACGAATAACTTGCGACGTCGCATATAATGTATAATAATGCTAGCCAAATTTGCATTATATGTTGTTTTATCGACATGTAATACGATTGATGACCGACGTCGCGAGTATGTTACACTAAGAACTTTTAGTGGTTAAATTTATTTGAAAATGGTTGACTTTGGTGTACAAAAGTATTTGTTCAATGTTTTTTAAACAATTGTAGTTAATGGTGTTGAAAGTAAAAGGAAAATTAGGCACTAAAATAGAAATCATGGTACTACAACCACCCTAAAAATGATCCCCTGTTTCGTACACATCCATTACCCCCCTTTAAAATTTTCCCCATTCCACTCCACCTCACTCATACCAAATCACTTCTTTCACACAGTCACACAGCAAGTTCCAATGCATTTTCTGCTTGATTGATATTTTCCTTTTGTTTTATCTCAGTTAACTTTTAAGGCTAAAGTTGTTTGAAAATGATTGACTTTTATCTACAAAAGTATTTGTTAAATGATTTTTAAAACAATTGTAGAAACTGGTGTTGAATGGTACGGTTGAAAATGATTTTTAAAATCATGCACAGATCAAATCGCACATACAGTCAATTATATATTGTTAAAATACGGTAGTTAAATTATTAGAAAATAGTAGTCATGAAAATATCCTTACAATTAGTGCATAAATTCAAATGATAATTGTCTTAGTTCCAATTACACAGAAATTGAAATAAACTCAATCAGATCCTATCTTCTATGACGTCGAAGAACAAGGTGTCCTAAATGTGTAGGCGGTTGCAGGAAAAGAACTCGCCAAAACCATTTGGAGGCAGAGCCTTGATCGTTTTACCCCCCGAGTAGTTCATGCACCACTCCCTCCCGTGACACCTCAGAACAACGGGGGTCTTGTCACGTGGAAGGAGTGGTACAATTTACCTCGGGATGTACTGAATCACAAAAAAACATTTCTTATAAGTATATATATGCAATTAAAAAAATAAAAATATTAATTTAAAATTAAATAATTACATGCATTTAATTAGTTATTTGCAGGCCTTACCAAAGTGTGCAAAGAAATTCTAAAAACCTCCTATCTTCACCAAGTTGTTCACCAAAACAAGAGAGTATCTTGGATTGACGGGGCCCTCTTTCCTGAGCTCCGACAGTTGTCCACCAAAAACCTTGTTCACTTTGTCTTTCTGGTCACATAAACTTTGAGAATCCGCAACATTCACTTCCAGTTTTATGCACTTCTACTCGTTTTGGGCCAACTCAGCCTCTAACTCACCCACCGCTCAAGAAAACCATTCACCACCTCATTATAATCATCCATATGCTGGATCACAGATATCCTTGCACTGTTCCATTGAAACAAAAATTACACATTCTTACTAACATAACACATATGACACGCCATTAAAATACACCTAACATACCTCATTTGTCAATTAAATAAGGTTGTAGGGGTTCTTCACATCTTCCTTTACCAAACTAGAGTGCACAGGTGCACTCTCAGATTTCAAAGACTTAACCTCTTTAGACAAATCCTCAATAGTCTACAGCGAGGAACCACCATTACCTTCCTTCATCGTCCCATCACCTTGCCCGGAGCCCCTAGGATAAGAAGCGTTCGCAATAGGCTGGCAGGTTACATTCACCTTGCTACCTCCTGCACCCAACTCTTCACCACCCTTCTGTTTCTTTTGGTTCTGAGGATTCAATTGAACCTCATCATAATGCCCCTCAGCTCCCCTTCTGCAATTACGTGGTGCGGTCACAATAATACTCAAAAACGTCAATCTGCATTAGTTAAAATAACCATTGATAAAAAATAAGCACAGTCCACAAAAAATAATAATTAAACACACAAAACTCGAATCATAAACTTCAATAAGAAAGGCGAAAACCTCGCTTTCCCCTAGGCCTGCTATTTCCATAGAATGCGAAGCCAATTCTGCTACAATCCTACTCTCCTTCGTCAATCTCCTTGATATTTCTAATTTTCTATCTAAGAGAACAGTGGAATTCCATAGAGGTATTGGCATTTCATCCACACTCTTAATAAGCATATTCTTGTCCTTACACACCCCACGGAAACAATGGGGTACAGAGTAAACCATATTCCCTCCTTACCTTCATTCCATAGTTGAAAAAACCCGGAAAAATATCTAATCTTTAGCGGCTTACCAACATTTTTACACACTTCCACGAAACCACTCATTATAGCCTCACCCCTCGAATGAAACTGGGCAAGAGCAACTCCATAATCCTCCAACCAACGCAAAATTAGAAATGGGTGTAGTCAACCCATACATGACATGATGCTCATGCATACCAAAATACCCTGTGGGTGGGTTCTTCACCCTCTCGTCGGTGAAAGGTAAACTAATTTTGCATCTATTAAAAAATGGATGATATTTCTTCAAAGCTACTAAATCATCCTCAGTCCTAACACTATATTTATCACCAGCATCTTGACTGCACCCTTCCCCTACAACTTCGTCTTTTATAACGTTAACCTCATCCCCAATGTGCACATCCTACCGGCCACCCCACTAGCATCCCAATTAGGATGGGCAGTGGAGGACGATGAATCATAACGTATAGCCACCATATTCGTAAAATAGAGAACATAAAAAAAGTACCATCAGCTAGTTAGAAAGCTATAGCAAATCACCACCCATTATCTTCTTACACTTTTGCAAATAAAGGAAACAAGTTAAGTCCTACTTTTTAAAGATTTTATAGATAAGTTACCTTTTTGAAATGCACCTTTTTAGGCAATCAGTAACGTGTGTCAGTTACGAATTTTAGCCATCACTCGTTAAATGTGCTAAAATATTATTACTACGCATGTTGTTTCGCTCGTGCATTAAATCTCCCGTCAATCCTCGAGAAAAGGTGGGTACTTCTTGAAGATAATTGAATAGTGATCGATTAACAAAAGGTAATATTTTAAAATTGATACACTATATACCGAAAGAATTCGTACTCATCTTTGCGCCCACTCTGCCATTTTTTAGTTGACCTTAATCAACATATATTTTTCCTTCCACAAAAGCAAAAAATACATTCCTTAGCTCTCCAAAAAATTAACCCTAGATGCACTAAGCATATTATAACTTTGTGGCTAAGGGCGGGGGTTAATGGTATATATAAGACTTAAAAAATGATAGTATAGGAGCCACTTTGCTAAGTTAAGTTCGTTAGCCACTCATAAATGAACCCATGTTGCATCGCCACTAGGCCATGGATCTCGGAAAAGGTGCAAGAACGCCACTCACTACAATGCCCTCCGTTAGGTCACAATCTAGCCAAGGTAAACATGTCACCCAAGCTACAATTACATGATCAAATCCCCTATAAATAGAGATGGAAAACATCATATGAAGGTAAGAAACACTTCCTAATCAGAACATAACAAAACAATCATACTAAATTGAACGTCGAAGCTTCCTCCTCTAGGACTCTCCTTGCAGGTGCTCGAAGAGGGTGGACTCACCCAAACCGATCCTGAGAGTCGTCACTACTTGGATGGGATTCCCCACATCACTCATCAAAATATACGTAAACATCAACATAATATACGACAATAGTATATGAAAAGGTAAAGCTCTTCAAATATAAAATAGAACTTCATCACAAAATTAATGAACATAAATGTCATTGTTACATACACAAAAATATCAACATAACAAGGCAAAACATCAAGTATTAATAAGTACGCAAAACCTATATGCAACTAAAACTAAACATCAAACGTATTTCCAGGTTATATCAGCACACTGTAGCTCAAAAACAAATAAAATAACAGACTTAATAAATGTCAACATTACAAAATATCAATAGTGCATGAAAAGGTAAAACTCTTCAAATGTAGACAAAACCTCATTACAAACTGAATAAACATCAATGTCATTCTTATATATACATAAACATCAACATAACAAGGTTTTTTTAAAGAACATAACAAGGTTAAACATCAACAACAAGAAGAAGATATGCTAAAAACCATTGAAATAGAAAATAATAACGCTAAAACTCTATACTACTACAACAAAAAAGAAAACATATCTCCATCAAACATAGACAAAATAAAATTAAAAATATAATAAATTGATAGATTTCATGAACATCAACATGCTAATTCAAAATATCATCATTTTCTAAACTCCTAAAAAAACCAAAAATATGAAACCCGACTCTATTTCATCATCCCAAATAATGCAATTCCATCAAAAATATATAACAACCAAAAAATCCATAAACAAGCATGAATTCGCAACATGAAACAACGAAAATAAATAATCCAGAACAAACCCTAAGTTAAAAAACAACAAATTTTGCACAACTCAATAAAACAAAAAAGTACACCAATAGAGACCAAAAACTACCTTGTGAAGAGAGATCTTCACAACCTTCAAAGCTTTTACATTTCGCTTTGATGCCAAAATCATGGTCGGATTGCGAGGGTTCAATCTGCAAACACAGAAAACAAAGCAACATTGGGGGGATCAAAACTAAGCAAGAAATTAACCAACAAACAACAATTAATTTGCTAGAAATAAAAAAAACATAGAAATTTGAAGAAAAGTGTTGGTTCTGAGAAAATTTGAAGAATAAGTAGTTGTTTGGAGGTCTCTGTGTGGAAGACAAAACAACAAAAAGAAATAAGAAAAATATGAAAAGAAAATTTTAGTAAGAAAAGTTCTTTAAAAATGTTACCTTTTTAAAGACATAGGATAGGTCAGAAACTTGATTGCAATTTGGAGTTTATTTTATTATAACTAACAAAAAATAATGAGTTGCTCCCCCCTCTTCCTCCTCCTCTAGCGATGCCAAAATCTGGAGCTTTCTCTCGGGCTACACTATCCCCGTGCTAGGCTGTGGTGCCACCATCTACTACTCATTTCCATTCCCCGAAGACGCCAAGCATAAGAAAGCCAGTAGTGTGAACAATTGGAGAATCGGCCTGGTGTGCCATCGTCATAATTGCAGCCGTGGAGCTTGAAATTGTTCTCAACGATTGTAGAAATGGAATTTTTATTCCTTGAATCCTTATATGAGTCCCCAAAAGCTATGAACGTTAAATACTAGAAAATTGATTTGTTGCACTACTAAACTACAGTGATGAATTCTTTTAGTACAATTTTAAATTTTCAAAGGAAGTTTCTCTGACCAAAAAGAGTATAAATAAGAAGAAATACATGATGTGTTGAGTTCCTCCTGATTTTACCACCCTACTTGGCTATTGTTTCAATAGATACAAAGTGTTTTTTTCTATGATTGTTCATCTTAATTAAGAATTGCATTTGTTTATTTATACATTTTTTTGTTAGTATTTAGTGTGTACTTATTAGTTGTCTCATGTATGATTTTTTTCTAGTTATTATTGATCGTTCATTTTGAATTAGGAACTGTATTTGTTGAGTTATATATTGCATTGGTTAGTTGTACTATGTTTGACCTTTTGTTTTCATATGTTGTTGATCGTTCATTTTAAATTAGGAATTATATTTGCTTAATTATATGTTGCATTTGTTATTATTCAACTTGTACTAGTAAGTTTTACTGTGTATGTCTTTTTTCTTTCATTTGTTGTGGATTCTTCATTTTGAATTTGAAAATGTATTTGTTACTTATATATTGCATTTGTTAAAATGTGTAAAATCCTACCTTGGCAATTTGGGATGTAAAATCCTACCTTGGCAATTTGGGATGTAAAATCCTTCACCATTCCACTCTTTAATAACTTCACATGAAAACTATTTAATGATATGTAATTGCAATAACACTTGTCTTCAAATACAGGGCTACTGCACCGGGCGCTTTGGCGAGAATCTGCTAATAATCCCATACTTCTCCTTGGAAACAACATGCAGCCTATTCATCTCATCTCTTGACTTATTGTCAATGAACACTCTGGGAGAATCTATTATATCAAATGACTCTTCAATTTCTTCACCTTGCTGAAGTAATCAATAGTAAGTTGAGCAGCCTTTTTATTGCTTCTCCAACCTGCTTTATTAAAATAAGTGTAATAACATAGGAATAAAATTCAAAAATAATTGTTTAGAAAAACAGTGTATGGGTAATCACACAGAATCGTCAGTCACAGTCATACCACTAGAAATCTTAGCAACGTTATCCTGTGTTTTCATCAACTTAGACGAACTTCTCTTAGACTCCCATTCTATATAAACCCCGCGCTTACTACCTCAATGATCCTCCCTCAAACGGTTGGTTTTATGACAGATTGCTGATGTGCTCGCATCTTAATCATGAAATTAGGATTTTGTTATGATACAAAACCTTACGGCTGCAAGACAAATGAAACTTCAATAAAATCACATAGGTGTCAATTTATAAAAATGAAACAAAATGATACCTTGAGAACCAGTGGGGCGCCCAACTTCTACAATATTAGCTTGCATTTCCATTAGGAAATCTGGCCTTCCCTTCCACTTCATTTCTCGATCTAGGTCAATGTTTTCGTTCCATATTGACATTGCTTTTTGGCCTGAACATTGTCACATGTATGAACTTATTTTCCAATCTCTATAATCTTCATGAGAACTCTTTACAATTTCAACAGTTAAAAATAACTGACTTGAATGATAACATAGACTCACCAAATTATGTTCAGCTAGAGCAACACCATTTGCCTCCAAAATGCTAATAACATAATTTGGTACAGGGAGTGACAAATCATACTGCAACTGACATGGATATAAACAAACATATCAGGCAGTGGCCTCATTATGACTTCCCCATTAGAAGGAATCATAATTTCACATAAAGATAAACATGAGTAATACCTTTTTAGTAAATCTAAATCATATAGCGTAAGAAACAATTACCATACGACATTTTTTTCAAATAGATTAACGGCTAGTGCTTTACTGATAAGTTCAGCTCTTCACCACCTTTATATATTGAAAAATCATCCTATATTTTTGGTCCACTAATAGCGAACTCCCGAAAGAAAGGGAATGTAGAAGTGCAGTTGTACTCTCTTACCCAAGTAGCCAATGCACACTTTGCTGCATCTTATTACTTCTTCAAAAATACACCCAATAATATGATACCATTATTTTCCGTCTTTATCACGCACTTCAAAATAATTAGAGCAGTTTCATACGCATTAACCACTTGGTTGGGGGGGGGGGTTATGTATACACCTCCCCTAGTCATGTGAAGTCCAAAGTAAGGATAACATCCCTAGTCCAGAAAACCAAGTAAAAGACTGTTCACTGGAGAAGAAAGGGGGACTTCATTAAAGAGCAGTGTTGTCCGCCAGAGATAAAAGAGAACCTCGCTAAGAGTAGCATCTTGTTTACAATGAGCCAAATGGAGCGAACCCAGAAGGAGGAACAATTCTTACCCATAACCATACCACTAAAACCATGATCTATGAATATAGCCCATGACCCGCAAGGATTTCGGAATACAACATACATTAATAAGTGGCCTGAATAGAAAAAAGGTAACATCTTTCCCAGAGATTACCTATACTTTATTCAAAAATAACTTAGGCATCAGACAAAGATCACGGAGATTTTCTGGGATCTTATTATGTAGGTCTCATGGAGTTAGCATGGAGTTAGCATGGAGTATTAGCCCGATTCCAGACATTATGATGGTTTACAAGGAATTCTACGCATCACCTGCAAGCTTATAACCCGACCCAACTCGCGAGTGTATAACTTTGCCTAATTTTTTCAATTGAAGTCTTATCACAAACTTGTACCTAACTTATGGAAAAGTCACCATTCAGGAGAGCTCCTCTTTATATAATATCACTAAATTTTTATTTAATTGTAAGCTACGTCCCCCCAATTTCTTTTTTGTTTATTAAAAAACCTCGTACCAGTTACAATTTTTATTAGTTACAATTCTAATGATTAGTTGGTGTAAAAGATATTTTGTGAATATATCTATTTTTAATCAAAAATTTTATTAGAAAATGATAATATAAGTGCTCATTTTTTCGGCGAAATTATAGGTTTCGCTCCTCCTTTTACTCCATGTTCCTAAGAGATCCCCAGATTATTACAAAATGTTCTCAATGGTTCTTTTATCGGAGATAACACATTTTAATTAAGTTCACAGACTCGTCAGCAGTTACCAAGATTTAAAAATTATAATTTAACAACTTTTGAGGTTAAATTATTATTTTTGTTATCTCTTTTTCCATTTTTTTCTTCATAGCCTCCTCCACCATATTCCGAGCACCACCAATCCAACAATACTCATTGTCCTTTATATCATCCTTACTTTCCATGTTCCCTGCTTCCTAATGACTACACTATCATCATTAGAAAATTTCATTGAATGTTAACTCACTTAAAATGACTAATAGTATGTGGTGATAAATTGGGAATATTTCATAATAATATGGGAATTTTTTAAAAAAATTCCAAAAATAGGTACGAAACCTTTAATTTCACCTAAAAGTGGTTGCCAAATAAGTTACTTTTTCAAATTTATATTCCCTAATGGATATTTTCTCCCACCAAAATAGAGTTGGCAATTAGCCTTACCTTTTATGGAACACACAGACCCGACCCGATATTAAGCCACTACGACAGGGCACGTTTGAGGCCCGAGCACGATGCCTAAGCTACCGAGCCTCGTGCTGGGCCTCGACTATGAGTTGAGCAGAATCATGGTTCTAGGCACAACATGATCTGAACGGCACGAATCCGGATCGAAAGGCCAGCTCGGGTATTAATTATGGTAGTCTATATTGGGTTTAATAAAAATATGTGGTTGGTGGGATTTAAAATCAAGACAAGCATTTCTCTAGGTAATTCTCTTAACCACAAATTAATATATCACATTGATGATTTTCATGATTTGTTTAATTATATACTTATATTAGATTAACTATCTGAGATATATACAAATATAACCCTATATACTTGAGCAAGTGCAAATATAACCCTAAGGCACCATTTCCGGTGTTGACCAATGTTGACCGCATAAAAAATGAGCAAAATAAAATACCATCTGACCTAAAACCTAAAAGTGTTAGGACGACAATTTTTCCCTCCACCACTTCCACTCTCACCACCCCGCCACCACCACCACCATTACCCCTCGTCCCGTGCACCGCCACCACACCAGCCACCTCACCCTACCTCCCTCACAAACACCAGTCTGCCACCATGATGACACCACTATGCCACCACCATGGAAACCACCTCCCACTTTGCTTCTGCCGACAACATATGCTGCTCTCTCCGACAGCCTCGAATTCTCTCTCTGGAAGCCTCCTCCCAAGTTGTCCATTTGATTTCTCCATCTCAGAGCCGAGTGGATTATCCAATGATCCCTTTTCCACATTTAATCAAACCAACCCCACCACAAATGAGTAAAATATACATCTTCGTAACCCAAAACTACCCATTTGTACACAACCCGAAAGAACACCAGCAATCAACTCAAGGTTCGACAAAACCCCTAAAACATACATATCCTTAAACAACCTCATTGGTTTCAAGAAAATCTCATTTTGTAGATAAAAATTAACCATAGCATTCCATGATACGGTATCTCTGTGAGGCATTATGTCGAACCAGTAGCGCGCGTTGGTGTTATATACAATGATGGAGACGACAGTGAATGGGCGGAGTCCGATGGAGTTTTGGAGATGGGGAGGGAAAGATAGACGGAGTTTGGGTAGTGGTATTGAGGCTGAAGAGAGTTCGTACTTGAGAACTCTAATTTGCATGTGCTACCTATATATCCTTTGCATAAAAATGAGTTAGATAAACTTCATCATATTTTTAATGGATGTGATCAGCTTTGAAGATAGGAGCAACAGGAATCAGAATGGTGATCAGAAACCAGCAGGGAGAGGTCCTCATAGCAAAAGCTCAATATCTCCATAACATAGACAACTTAGAGGTAGAGACCAAAGCTTTAATTTTGGGAATGGAAACAACCTTCTTCAATGTATTTACTGATGTTCAAGTAGAATTAGACTCCCTCATTCTTTTAAAGATGATATGGAGGGAATTCAAGATACTTTGCGATTTACTAATCTGATCAGAGCTATATGGAATCTCTCAGGTGAGCTATACTTTACCTTTCCACAAATTTATAGAGAATCAAACTCTATAGCAGATGCTTTAGCAAAGTTAGCTAGTTCTACAAAGGCTAATTATAAGTTTCAGCATGCTAAACTGCCTCGGAAAGTAAAAGGACTAGTCCTTCTTGATTCTAAAGTATTCCCATATATTAGAGCTTCATAAGATAGTAGAAACTATATCATTTGTGGATGCCATACTGCTGGTTTTTGTTATTCTTTGACATGTATTGAGGAAAAATAGAGTATCTCACAAAATGATATTTAAACTATTGAGATGCTTCACCAAAGGGAAGGCTAGTCAAAATGCCAAAGGACATGGATGTTGGCTTATCAAGACAGAAGGATGGCATGGATAATGGATGATGCATACGCTGAACTTCTGGACTATTGAAAGAGTTAAAGTACTTTACTCCTGGGGGAGTAATGTGCAAGGGGTTAGTACAGGAGGCCACCTCTTCTTGTTCACACATGGTGTGGAGGCAAGAAAGTGGAAGGTCGTACAAGACCTAATCAAGGGGATTAGGCCTATTATTTTGCTAACACAGGGGTGGAGGCAAAAGGAATAGGTTTTTCTATTGTGGCACTTGATATGCCTACATCTAGTTTGTTTTTACTAGATTCAATTTTGAAGACATGTAAATTTCTGAGCAAACAATGAAATATGCTTTATTCAGGGCCCGGGGAACCTAATAATAATCTCCCTCACCATTGGTGAGTTTTAAATTAAAAACTAATAGAGAGAAGAAGAAGAAGCATTGGGTTAGGGTTAGGATTGAGGGGTATGATAGTAAATTCATTTTATTTTTTAAAAGGCAAAAATAACATTTCATTATATTCCGGTTTAAATTTGTCCAAATGGGTATTTTTCGCACTTTCCCTTATAATTTAGGGTTATATTTGCACTTTCAATAATCAAAAGTTTATATTTGCACTTAAGTGAATTATATAAGGTTATATATGCACTTTTGTCTAACTATATTATATAAAATAAATTTCAAATAAAAATGAATCAAATAAATTATTCATTTGTATATTTTATTAATTAAATATGATAATATGTTGTGATAAAATGTAATGAAGTAAATGTTGGAATAGTTATAAAGATTGGAAGTTAAAATTTTAAGAAATTTTAGGAGTACTTAAAGTTAATTAATTAAACATTGTAATTAATTTTGATGTAATGATGAATGAATAAAATAACTTAAAATTTTAAAACTTAGATTTTAAATTTATATTATTTTTATAAATATTTCAATTTACAATATTTTAAAATAAAATAAAATATTTTAAAATATCTAATATCACTAATTTTATTTATATTTATTGTATTTGTATTCAAAAAACCATTAGATAAAGGACTAAATTTAATTCGTCGAGTTAACTCAATTAGACAATCACGACAGGATTCAACACATGAATGAACACGACATGACACGAAAATCACGAAGTACGTGGAAGGGCCGCAATCCGACTTATTTTTTTTTACAAAAAAGTGCATTTATTCTCCTCAATTCTTTTGTTTGTGCACATATACCCCAAAAAATTTTAAAGTGAATTTGTAACCCTAATTTCATATGAAAAATTGGTCAAGTTTGGTCATTGCTGATTCAAGGAAAATGATTTTTTCCCTTTCGAAATAAAACCCTTTATCTTCATTTCTCAATCCCCAAACCCCAGCGCAATCACTGTATCGATTGAGGTGGTGAGAGTCGTCAGCGGGTGTCGTGATGGGGCTTAGCCCAATCGAGAGTCAATGGGGGCTGTGTTTTGTGGTTGTGGCTGGTGGGAGGTAGGTGGCTGGGTTTTTGGCTGGCAAATGGTGTTTTAGGGTGTGCGAAGGTTGTGGAGCAGCTAGCTGGGTGAGGGGGAGGATGATGGAGGTGGTGATGGCGGAGCTGATAGAATTTTAGGGAGAGGGATCCTTTCAAATCGATCAATGCCGGAAAACGAGATCAGACTACGACTTAATGAATTAGTGAAAATTCAAAGTAATTAGTGCACTTTCAAAAAATATAGGAACTTATCCAAACAAACACAAGAAATGGGGGGTCATGAATGCATTTACCCTATTTTTATTTGCATGGCACGATAAGTACAAACACGATAATAGACCTCAAATTATATACGCACGAAAACATAACACGAGAACGACACGAGCATGGCACGAATCCAAGTCTTCACCAAAAGTCTCACATGAGTCTCTTGAGAAAATAATATTTGTAATAATTACGGGGGTAGGCTGATGGCAAGTAAAACCCTGTCCAGTTTAGAAGAAATGGGTATGAGTTAAGCTGAGATTACTTTATTGGAGTTGAGAAGAGATGAGAAGAGTTGAGTTGAATTGATTGGAGCTGAGATAAATTGAGAAGAGTTGAGAAGAGCTGAGAAGAACTGAGAAGAGATGAGAAGAGTTGAGAAGAGTTGAATTGATCTTAACTGAGTCAAACCGAACTGAAATAAATCAAAATGACTGAATTAAACTAAACTGAACTGAAACAACTGAACCAAACTAAATCAAACTAAACTGAACTGCATCAAATTGAATAAAATGAACCAAACTGCATCAAATTGAATCAAAATGAAGCGAACTGCATCAAAATGAACCCAACTGAATAAAGCTGAAGTGAAATGAATCACACTAGCAAAACTAAACTGAAGCAAACTGAAGTGGATTTAGTCTAGTCGAACAAGACTTAATTAAACTGAAACGAATTGAATCGCATTGAACTGAACTGAATAAAACTTAATTGAACAAAAAAATAATAAAAGAAGATAACGATTAAATTATATTACATATTAATAATTAATTATGATTAAATAATAGTACATGTGAATTAAATTATTTATTTAAAAATTTAATATATGATGTAATTATAAAATTCAAACCTTGACGTTGTCGAGTTTGAAATGAATGGAAATATATTTCACAAATATAATGTATACAATTATTAATAATACTCCCTCCGTCCCATCTTATTCTGCACAGAATTTCTTAACGATCTCCAATAAACATGTTTAACTGTATATATGTGTAGTTATGAACAATAACCGGCACACAAAAAATTGATATTTAGAAACTACGTGTTACGACGAATCTAACCATATCTCATACAATAAAATTATTGTTCATATATATACATATTCAAATATGTTGTCAAAGCTCAGCATCTTTGACTAAAAAAAGATTTTATGCAAAATAGGCTGGAACGGAGGGAGTATGACAATTTTTCGAAATATATTAAATTATTTATGAAATGTTTTTATGAAATAAGGAACGCAAAACTAAAAATTTAGGGTCGCAAATATATTAAAATTATTTATTAAATGTTTGTAGGAAATAAGAAACGCGAAACTACAAATTTAGTGTTGGAGAACAAATTTTTTAAAACAAACAACTCCAAATACAAAAGCTCAAAAATAATTCAACCTATAACATTCACCCTCCTAGTATTAGAGATGTTTTACGCACATCAGTTTTGTTAGTATGAATGTAAACGAATACAATATTGGTACCACTATACAGAAGATGTATACTTCCATATTTTAAAACACTAATCAATAATTTAGATATAATTTATCTATGATAATTATCTATTTTTTTTATTATTTACATCGTACTTTTTACCGTATTCAATCCTTGTAAAATTCATAAGTAAAATTTAAAAAATTAATGGAGAATTAATTAAATAATTTTTAAATTAAAATTTCAAAATTTCATGATTTGAAAAAAATTAATAATAAAAAATATAATACTCTCTCCGTTTCTCTATCTGTGACACACTTACCTTATTGGATTTTTTTTAAATGACACACTTTCCATTTTTGACAAGATTCTTTCAATTGCATCTACTCTTCCTACTTTTTACTTTCTACATTCAATTTCATCCACTCATTTTCTTCACCTAAATCCAAGCACTTATACTTATGGTGTCACAAATAGAGAAACAGAGGGAGTATGTTAATTGTAAATATGTTAAATATAATCAATTTATTTATTTATTTATATTACATATTAATATACTAATTAAATAATAATTAATAATAAATCATGAAATAAATAATAGCATGTGAATTAAATAATTTATTTAAAATTTAATACATGATATAAATATTATTATGTAATCACAGAATTCAAACCCTAACATTATCGAGTTTCAAGTAACATGAATTATAATAATTTATACATTCAAATATAAACAACATTTACTATTAATTTCATATTGATAATAAATTAAATAACTTTCTAAATTAAAATATTTGAATGGAGCTGAAAGTAAACAATCTGAAATTATTAGAGATGAGTTGAGAAGAGATAAGAGGAGTTGAGAGAAGTTGAGAAGGACTGAGAAGAGTTGAGAAAAGTCGAGTTGAGTTGATTGGAACTGAGAATATTTGAGAAGAGATGAGAAGAGTTGATAAAGGTTGAGAAGAGTTGACAAAAGTTGAGATGATATTATTGTAGTTGAAATAAATTGACATGGGCATGACCTTAAAGCTTTCCAATGGAAGAGTTGACTAGTAGATTTAATCAACTTTTTGAGGTATAATGTAGTAAATGTATAAACTCATTTTTGCCACTTTAGGTTAGAATTGAATTGTGCCAATTTCTATGAGACGAACGAAAATCGAAATTGTACCAATTTCTCTGGTACGGACAGAGTACTTTATCACATTTTGGATTTGATCACTAATGCATGAATCATCATTAACGGTCTCGTTACATAGTGATCATGCCTTTTTATTTTGAAATCGCCGTCTATGTTCATATTATCACCGTTAGTGTTTATTTTAAAATTGATTACTCCCTCGGTACCAGTTCAAACTGCAAACTTTTTGGTCAACCTTCTCAAGACACGTTTGACCATAAATTTTAACCAGTATATAGATACACATATCATTATGTGAGATATTATTGGATTTCATGCATGATGTATTTTATAAACATCAAAATTTAATACACCATTATTATACATAAATAAAGTTATCGTTGATCAATTATGATATGAGAAAGTTGACCAAAAAGTGTGCAACTTGAACTGAGACGGAGGGAATATAATTATTTGCGGACACCAAATATACTAATACTAATTATTGGTTAGATAAATGGAAAAGAAACACTAACGGTTCGGGACATGTGTTTTGGTAATCAGGTTGATGATAAACGACTTCAAAATTTTGTTAGTCGTCTAATGCAGTATGATCCATTGCGGTTGAGCTTGTATTGACGTTGAAAGTGTCATATGATGATTCAATTGTTTAGTTTTGTGCTCTTTTGAGGACAGTTCCAAAGTTGAAACATGTGTCTAGACTGCACTAAAGTATACAACGACGGTTGAACTGCCGTCTAATGAAATCCTACAAAAATATGCACTAAAAGCTACTCCTCGCGTCCCGCAAGTATTGACATATGTTTACTTTTTCACGGTTTTCAGTGATCATGTTTAACAAATAATATCTCTAGTTAAATATAACAATTCTGCATAAAAAATTAATATTTTAAAAATAGATGTTAAGATGAATCTAGCACGGTCTCACATGATATTTTCTATTATAAATAGAGAGATTGTCTGAAATGGTACCCACTTTTGATCGAAATTCATAGTTTGATACCAGAGTTTGTATTTGTCCTTTAAAGGTACCCATTTTTTCATTTATGTTTCAAAATGGTACATTTTAGCCAAAACAGGTACCAATTTGGATCAAAATTGTGCCACAATGGTGCCCACTTTTAAGTAAAAAGTACCTTATGAGACATTACCTCTTTAGAGCAATTTTAAAATTTGGGTACCAAACTGTGAATTTTACTAAAAATGGTGTACCATTCTGGACATTTTCTCATTATAAATATATTAATTTATATTTAGGATAAAAGTTTGACTTGGAAAAAAATAAACATGTCAATACTCGTGGGACGGAGGAAGTACTATTTTAGGTCACTTCTTGCGGAAGAACAGGTGTTTGAAGTACACTTCTGATTTCATAACTGGGTTTGGAGTGCACTAAAGTAGACAACGGTGGTTGAAACACCGTCTAAGAAATCCTACAAATTTATGCACTTAAAGCTACTGTTTAAGGCACTGCCGAGGCATTTTTGAAAGAGGAACTGACTTTGGATGTCCATTTCCAAAATCACTTCTAAAGGCGAAACTGGTGTATGAAATGCACTAAAGTAAGAAACGCTAAAAAGTATTCCACCTTTATCATGCTACTCCTTTCCGGCAGCTGTCTTTTTCTTTTCCTTCGTTCTTTTTATTCCATCTTTTATTTATTCTTTCTTAATTCCTCCCTTCTTTTTTCTTTCTTCCTTCTTCTCCCATTCCTTCCCCAGATCTAGCACTTCCTCATTTTCCTTTTAAATTCGACTTCACATCGGCAACTTTAAATTTGAAGAATATGTGGTGATAACTTCATATCATCATGGTATGGTTTCTTCTCCGTTCTGTATTTGTTATTGGTAAACCCGTCGGAAAATTTTGATGCATGCTTATTATTCAAAGTGGATTGATGATTGTTGTTTAAATTTAATGACTATGAGTTTGATTGTAGATGTGTTGTACATGAGTGTAAGAAATGAGGATGACGGTGGTTGTGTTGTATTGAAGATGACTGTTGATCCGTGTTCATATGAAGAACAAGACGATGTGGTCAAGATTTTTAAAAATTAATTTCCTAGAGCAGTTCCGAAATTGGAATTAGTTTTGAAAATATTAAATCGATGTCCGCCTCATTGCACGAAAAAGCTAGAGACGACAATTCAAAAAACATCTTGCAATGCCAAATTTCACCACCGATAATTATCTCCCATCATGATCATGTAGTAGCGATAGTGGATATTTTATTTATCGTGTATATTATTTGTTATCACATTGTGGGTTCGGTGTTTTCTTTCCCATGTAGTTGAAGAAAAAAAAACCCTCTTGTCATTTTCAAGGAACTGTACCAAAACAGTTCCCCCATTACCCATGAGAGCTATAGCATGTAATTTTAGAGGCTTCCACAATGCCTCTGAAAAGAAAATGATCCACCAGTTGATCAAACAGAAGAAGCCTCTGATACTTTATTTGTTTGATGATCCAATTGGTAGATCGGAGGGTTACTATCACCAACACCAATCAGGTTAGATGACGTATAGGGTTTGTATATGGCCATCAGGCATTAGTATGGAATCATGTGAGATATCCCTTGCTTACTTTTCCCAGTACCCAGAAGTATTGGTTGGTGATTTCAATCAGGTACTTTCCCAGCAGGATAAGAGAGGAGGTAACCCAATCAGAAGAGCAATACGTGTAGACCAACACGAGAGACTTAAATTAGGTGCAAAGAGAAAAGCTTTTAGAATTGTTCACATAAAAGGAAATCAAATCTGGGAGGCAATCAAAGATATGAAGGCATGGAAAGCACCAGAAGAGGGTGAAATACCAACAAGTTTCTATAAGAGATACTGGAAAGTGGTGGGTAAAGAATTTGCCTAGACAATACTGCATGTAATACAGTGGGAAACCAGTCCTCCACAGTTGAATAAGACTCGGATTGTGCTCATCCATAAGAAAAAAGGTACTCCCTTTGTCCTAGTTTATTTGAGGGGGGGAGGTTTTTCAAGCGAAAAAAAAAGAATATTAAAAAAGTAAAAAAGTAAAAAAAACTGACGAAAAAGGACTGTGAATGGAAAAAAACTTATTGGTATGAGTCAAGAATAGTGATGGGTGAACAGAACAATATTGAAATTACAGCATACTTAAAAATTAACTGTAATTAGAGACACCATTAGAAATTCAAATATCCTTCAAAATTTAACCAGAAATCCCCAGATACAAAAGTATTTATCTAAATACAAATCTTCATAATGCTTGATTTCTTCTTCTTCTTCACGCTGACAAGACAATATATGAGTGTCTGAATCAAATCCCTACAATATACACCATATCCATATATATAATTAAGAAACTAAAATAAATTTTTTTTCAAAAATAAACAATCACAAATATGTGTACTCCAACCCAATGATACAGAGAAATGGAAGATAAAACACAAACTTGATGAAGAACTTGACCAGAAGTGCTAGATTAGGCATGACTCAGTCCGACTTGGCGAAACTCAGTTTGGACCATGGGCCCACGACAACTCAGTAGATTTGGGAGATGTGAGGACCTATCGAAGTCTTCCAAAGTTGTTTTTAACATCTAAAAATTATCCAAATATAACCTAAAAAAACAAAAAAATCACAAAAAAGTTAATAAAGCCCTAACTCAAACCCAAAAAGGTTGTTTTTCTCAATAATATGTACACGGGTTCATGAAATACAACAGATTCAACCATTAAATTGCTAAGAAATAGAAAAAAACTTACGGATTCAAACAAAACAACATGATCACAACTCAAAAAGCTGATCGAAAGGGTTCAAAAGAAGCACAACATTGTAAGAACAATTGAGAAACCAACGAGTTAGAGTGAAAGGATGAGAGGGGGCGATAATGTGAGAAATGAGAGAAGATTCGAGAGAAGAGGAGATAAGAAGCGAGTGAATGAATGAACGAGGAGCATTGAAATTCATTAAAGTGGAAATCATAGGGACCCATGCCATAACAAAGCTGACCACGCGTGAGGGATCACCCAAAGCCACGCATGCATCCATAAGCATGGCTGGCACCTCAAACCCTAGCCCATTAATCAGCCTAATTCTTCAGCCATTAAATTGGGTAGCAAGGGCAAATTTGGAATTTTGCATGTGGTAAACTGGTCCATTTTTGGCAAACTACAGAACTTGCAATTTAAGGTGGGACGACCCAAATAAGAAAGTAGGCAATTTGATCTGAGACAGAGAGAGTATCTAGTTCTGCAGCAAATTATAGGCCTATATCTCTATGCAATGTTAAATATAAGGTCATTTCCAAAATGCTTGCCAATAGAATGGAAAATCATATTGGCATTTTAATATCCTACTATTAGAACAGTTTCGTACCATGGAGAAATATCACACAGAACATAATATTGGCTCATGAACTACTAGAACTCATGAGGAAACAAAGGCAGCAAGAAGGCATATGGGCAAAGCTTCTGATAGAGTACCATGGAGCTTCCTAGAGAGAGCACTTGATGCAATGCACTTTCCTTCAACATGGGTGCAACTTATTCTATCTTGTGTGAAGTCTGTTTCGTATCAGGTTTTACTAACTGGGGACCTATCAACATTCTTTGTGCAGAACAAGGGTCTCAGACAAGATTGCCCACTTTCTCCTTATTTATTATCATTTGCCAACAGTTATGTCTACGTGGCTAGAACACAAGATCAACTTGAATGGCAATCTTGGGGTCAGGGGCGGATCTAGGAAATTAATTTTTGTGGGTCACCCTTTAATAAATAAAAAATTAATAAATAATACAATTAATAAAAAAAATGTCATACGTTAATTTATTAAACTTGCTCACACCTCGTTTTCATATTTTGAAATTTTGCTACAAAATCATCCATGGCAACATTCAAGAACAAATCTTTCCCAACATAGGTAACTAAACAATCATTCAAAAGTCTATCTCCCATACTATTCCGCAATCTATTTTTCACGATCAATGCTCTTTCAACAGTTGCAGTCGCCACATGAAGAAGCAACACCAACTTCAAAAGCAAGTACACATTCGAAAAGGTTTCATGCTTTCGAGTCTCTTGGAAAGTCACTCACCTTCCTCCTTTTATTGGGATCCCTTGGAAGATTAGTAATATCAAGCACACTTAACCTTTCACGTATATGGCCCTCAATCATAGTATTTGAACAAGTTTCAACATGTACTTCTCCTTCAAAATTTTCTTGAATTGGAGGAGTACTACAAGTAGATTTCCCAACTCTTTCTTTTGATACTTTCTTTGAAAAGAAAGTTGAAATATCTTTCTCATTTCCTCTCTTCATTTCTGAAA
>JAULKM010108345.1:0-23669 GCA_032355605.1 Rubia tinctorum | reverse complement strand
CTAGCGCCAGTGATCCCGTCTCAATACAACCCCTTCCCGATCAGTTGCTCCATCGATCGATCCCGTCCCGAAAAGATTCATAACAAACGATGAATTTCACTTATCCCGCTCTTATCGAAACCCAACTCGCGCCACCTCTAGCTTGAACTCGCGCCGCCGCTAGGGTGGTGGTTGTGGCCGGGGGAGAAAAATATGGTACCAACTGGCGCCCCCGCTAGAAGCTAAGGGGAAGAATAGAAAAATGAAAGTGGAAGAAGAGAAAAATGAAAGAGGAAGAATTAGAGTTTTAGGGGTATGAATGTAATATCAATGATTTTTTGTATTTTTTACAAAGGGGTAAGATAGTCTTCTCACTGAATTCTGGCATTAAACTGTCGGAAAAAGTTATATTTGCACATACACTAACTAACTGGGGTTATATTTGCTCTTTCAAATATTACAGGGTTATATGTGCACTTTCATGAATTATGTAGGGTTATATCTGCACTTCGCTCTATAAATATATAATATAAAAATATTTTTAAAATTTATAAATTTAATATGTAATTTAGCAAATGCAGTGTATAAGGTAAAGAAATAAGTGGTCTATCCTTAAACTTATGAACATGCCGCCTGTCAGATACCCACTCTCAAGTGATTAGCGAATAATTTTATTTTTCACTTATATTGGTGCACTCTTCTAAGCCCCACACAAACTTTTTGATTTACTTTTATTGATATTTACCTCTTTGTGTGATCAACATGATAAATGAAAAGGAATGAAAAACAGGACACCGAAACTTTGTAACGTGGAAAACCAAAATTGGGAAAAATCGCGGAACTATGTAGTCAAACCCCTCCACTATAAGAGGTTATAGTAGGTTTACAAATATTTCACCCGAGTCGGATGGATTATAAGACTACTCAATCAATGGTGAAACACTCACTAACTAGAGAGGATGAATACGTCTCTCAAGCTCTTCTCTCTAAGAGTGCATCTCTCACACTAGAAGGAATAGAAGTGACTATGGATTGGAGTGGATATAATTGAATGGTGAAATATTTTCAAACACCTCTATTTATAGGTGAACAAAGCAAACTCTAGAATTCCATTCCATCTCCTCAACTACCATAGTAACTGCTTGGACCCTTCTAAGTGGTAGTCTAGATTCTTCCCCCCATCTTTCTAGAAACATCTCTCACTAATACCAAGAAGAGATATAGAATTAGGGAGGAGACCCAAAAATCTCCCCCTTCGGACCTAATTAAAAAGGATCATCATACCGACAACTTTGAAACAATCATCAAACTTCATACTTGGTAATACCTTAGTCACCACATTTGAACAATTATCATCGGTGTGCACATTTTCAAGTTGTAGTCGCTTTTCTTCCTATACATCTTGAATCCAATGATAACAAACATCAATATGTTTTGTTCGTGAATGGTAGGCGGAATTATTGGCTAAGTGGATAGCACTTTGGTTGTTAAAAAAGAGGACATACTTCTCTTGCTTTAACCCCAATTCAAGTAGGAAGTTCTTCATCCACAACATCTCCTTGAAAGCTTCCGTGGCGGCAATGTACTCTGCTTCCATCGTAGAAAGAGCCACATACTTCTAGAGTTTTGACTGCCAAGACACAGCCCCCTTACAAAGGTAGTTAGATATCCTGATGTTGATTATCTAGAAACCAAGTCTCCAGCAATATCTGTATTTGTATATCCCTATAACACAGGTTCTTATTTTCCAAAGCACAAACACCGCTTGGTAGTTCCTCTGAGATATCGAAATATCCATTTCACAGATGTTCGATGTTCCTTCTTAGGATTTGACAAGTGCCTTCTCACCACACGAAACACATGTGAAATATCCGACAGTGTACATATCATGGCGTACGTGAGGCTACAAACAACTGCCGAATATGAAAAACCCCTCACATCTTTATCACCTTTTGCGCTGTTTCTTATTGAACTGAAGTGCCTGCCAAGTGGTACACTAACAGGTTTGGCCTTGTCCAAGTTGAATCTCTCAAGGATTTTTCTCAATATACCTCTCTTGGGATAACCAAAGTATCCTTTCAGATAGATCTCGAGTGATTCTCATCCCAAGAATATACCTGGATGGTCCCAAATATTTCATAGTGAAAGAATTACTCAATGATTTTTTACGGGTGGTAATTTTACCTTTATCTTGCCCAACGATCATCATATCATCAACATAAATCATGAGTATGAGAAAGTCACCTTTATCACACCTCATCACAAAGACACAATGACCAGTGTGGGTCTTCTTAAATCCATGATGATTCATAAAGGATTCAAATTTCTTGTACCATTGGCGTGGTGCTTACTTTAGACCACAGAGACTCCTTTTGAGGCGGCACACCAAATGCTCTTTTATCGGATATATGAATCCCTCAGGTTGTCCCAGGTATATTTCTTCCTCAATATCTCCATGGTAGAAAGCCGTCTTTACATCGAGTTGTTCAACCTCCAAATTCATACCAGCAGTGAGACCCAGTACAACTCGGATTGATGACATCTTCACCACGAGTGATAATATCTAATCGGAGTCTATTCCTTACTTTTGATTGCATCCTTTAACAAAAATCAGGACCTTATATCTTGGTTTTGGATTGTTCTCCTCGGTCTTGAGCTTATACACCCATTTCCACTTTAGAGCTCATCTCCCTTTCGGTAGCTCCACAAGATCATAGATATGATTCTCATGTAAGGACTTCATCTCCTCTTGCATATCTCTTTTCCAATTATCTCTGTGATCACTTGCCATGGCTTTGGCATAATTTTGAGGCTCATCCTCATCTCTTGTATCATCTCTTACAACCTGAGATGACATAGGATCATAATGCCCCATGGTCCTCCTAGACAGGGCTTCTTGTGACATCTTGCAATTACTAATCGTGTAGTCCTCGAGGAAGACAACATCTCAACTTCTAATAATATTTTTCTGGGCCGGATCCCACAACTAATACCCAAACTCATATTTGGGTGAGCCTACGTAGATGCACTCCTTTGTTTTTGAATCTAGCTTGACCTGCTCATCCTTATGGATGTGAAATAGCGCTTAACATCCGAACACCTTTAGATGGTCATATGCTACTTTTCTCTTTGACCATTTCTTCTCCGGTATGTCTCTATCCAAGGGCACTGAAGAGGACATATTGATGATGTCAACACCAGTCTTCACAGCTTCTCCCCAGAAAGCTTTAGGGAGGTGAGCATGAGACAACATGCATCGAACTCACTCTTTAATGGTGCGATTCATTCTCTCGGTAAATCCATTCAGCTAAGGTGTTTTTGGAAGTATCTTCTCAAGTCAGATGCCATGGAACTTACAGTATTCTTTAAATGGATTGCGGTATTCTCCCCCATTATCATCTCTAACAAACTTCAGCTTCTTGCGTGTCTCACGTTCCACCCTTGCATGGAACTCATTGAATGCCTCAAGCACCCAATTTTTTGTTTTCAACAAAAGCACCCAAACCTTTCTCGAATGGTCATTAATGAAAGTTATAAAATACAATGCACCACCAAGAGATCTTTCAGTCATAGAGCATATATCAGTGTGGACTAAATCAAGAATATGCTCTCTTCCACATGGATGTGTTGGTCTTACAAAAGAAACTCTATGTTGCTTGCTAGCTAAACAATCGGTGCAATTGTCAAATATTGTACCTTTTATGTCCGGGAGAATGTTTTTTTTGGGCGAGGAATAGTAATCCCTTCTTGCTCATATGGCCGAGCCTCTTGTGCCATAGTTCCATACTTGAGTTCTCGTGATCAATGTTAACCTCTCCCTTGCAAATTTGTCCTTGCATGACATATAGAGATCCATCTTTTCTTCCCTGACCAACGAATATGTTTCCACTAGTGATCTTCCATTTTCCATCTCCAAAGTAACTAGTCATCGCCAAGCTTCCCTGCCGAGATAAGGTTGAGCTGCATTTCTGGAACATGTCTTACATCCTACCATGCGAGCTTGCATCTTGTGGTTGTCTTCAAGATGATATCGCCTAAGCCAACGATCTTACTAGTGACTTGATTTCCCATCTTCACAACACCTAAATCTCCACGCTTATAGGACGAGAAGAGCCATTCATGTGGGGTTACATGTAAAGAGGCACCAAAATCACCAATCCAAAGGTTATCACCATAGGTAGTGAGCTTAGGAGAAACAAGGCTTGAAACTCATCATCGATTTTCATATCAATCTTTGTCACTTGAATCACAAGCTCTTTAAATCTATTCAAGTGCTCGATCATATTTTGTCCATCCTTGTACTTCAATTTGACTAATCGCCTTACTAAGTGGGCTTTGTTACGTGGTATCTTCTTTTGAATCACGGACTCAAGTTTTGTCCATACCTCGAAGGCATTTGTATAAGTAGAAACATTCTCAAATAAACCATGATCAATGTACTTACAAATCATGGCGACCGCCTTCCTAATCAGGAATTCCCACTCTTTATCGTTCTTCTCTTCCTGCTTGGTCTCCTCCATAATTGGTTCCTACAGATCCTTGAAGAATAGATGGTCCTCCATCATGGGATTCCAATATGCATAGTTCTCCACTGTGAGCTTAAACATTTCTCCATCATGAGTGATACTTTCCTCGATCTTGACTTCCACAAGAAACTAATACCGATCAACCTTGCTCTGATACCACTGTTGGAATTTTTTTATATTTCCCTCTTTGTGTGATCAAGATGATAAATGAAAAATAAAGAAAAATAGGACGAAATTCGGTGACACGGAAAACCCAAATTGGGAATAACTGCGGGACTTTGTAGTCCAAACCTTTCACTATATGAGGCTATAGTAGGGTTTCAAATATCTCTCCCAAGTAAGATGGATTACAAGGCTACTCACACAATGATGGAATACTCATTAACTAGAGAGGATGAATAATTATCTCAAGATCTTCACTCTAATAGTGGATCTCTCACACTAGAAGGAATAAAGGTAGCTATGGAATGGAGTGGATGGAATTGAATGATGAACTCTTCTCCAAAACCTCTATTTATAGGTGAACAAAGCAAGCTCTAGAATTATCTTCCATCTCCCGAACTACAATAGTAAATTTTTGGAGCGTTCTAGGAGGTATTCTAGATTCTTCCCCCATATTCCTAGAAAACACCTTTCACTAATACCAAAGGAGAGAAATATAATTAGGGAGGAAACCCAACAAGAAGATATGTATTTATGAGATTTTTCCAATAACTTATTTAGTAAACTGTTTGCACCCAAAAATAAAAATAAACCTTGAAAAAGCTTCCAACAAAGAGTAGGAAGATGACCGGGGCAATGACACCATTGTCTGATAAGTTCCACCGTCTCATCCACCAGGAGTGGTCTAGCTGCCGTCGGTCGGAGAAGGAGATCCGGTGACTCCACGTCCACACCCACGGTTGCGACCTCCTTTGCCAAACAAGTTGTTGCTACAACCACCTCTGCCATAGGCTGGTTATCTGGAAAAATGTTGAGAGGCAGTAAAAGTAGTAGGTGTAGGTCCGGATGTCGGACTTGAACGAGATTTTTGAGAAAACTCAAGAGCCTCATCCATTGAAACTATAGTAAACAACTCTGGTGGGGTTCAATGATCATCTGAGCGGATGCAAACTCAAAGAAAAAATGAATTCATGCCATGGAAAAACAAAATAACGATATCATCATTGGAAATAGTGTCATCCATGTTGCCCAATTCATCAAGATGATGCTTAAAATGAGTATAATAATTCTGAACAAACAGATCATCTTGATTAATGCTCATAAAGAAATCACAAAGGTGAAGATTATGAGCACAAGAATTATTTCTATACTTGGTACATAAAGCATTCCATACCTAAGCGGAAGTCATTGTTCCATTGACAACCGACATGTAGACGGGAGAGAAGGATGAGAACAACAAAGCTTGAACTTGCTGATCTGTGCAAACCAAATCAGAATAAGCATCCAAAGCCGTTGATTTGGTGGAAGATTCAACTTTGATGGGATTTTGTCAACAGATCCATTGTTAGCAAAATCAGCTGGAAGATCCGAGCACTTCTTGGATCCATCAATAAAACTGAGCAAGTCCAACTAATGTAAAACCGAAGTAACCTAAATGTGCCAATTTGCATAGTTGGAACAATCAAACTTGATGGTAATGTAATTGATCAACGTAGCAAGCAAGAAGATGCCATGAAAACAAACCAAAAGACTTGTCTAAGCATGAAAGTGTTTGACCATAGTGTTTGACCATAGTGTTTGTGTGGGAATCATGTTGTTTTCATAAACAAATTTGTTTCGAGCCTTCTATACTTCCCACCAAATCAATGTTGGCAAAGTGTGCATTATAAAATTATGGACCTTAGTACTTACATGAGAAGAATAACACCAAGATAATATGTGGAAAATATGAGTGAAGCTTTGCTCAGGGATGTTCATGAGAGAGTGAATTTTTTTCAAAATGAACTGAGCAGATTTGCAGCTATTAAAGAAATGGGAAACAATGTCATGATTTCCATAGAAGGGGCATTGAGATGCTATTTGTTATCCCATTTTGATCAGAATATTGTCAAAATGAAGAATTATGAATAACATGCTTCATTTTGGCCTATTTCAAGAGGCCCAGTGTGACTTATTCTTTCCTTCAAGGTCTTGGCCTTAAAAGAAATTAGAAAAGATGACTTGGATTTTATCTACAATAGTTTTTGTTAGCTCAATTAGAGCCCATGTATATTTTTGGAATGCTAAGCAGTACACGATTGATCAAAATTAGCCTATCACCACTAGACAGTCATTTATTTTTCTAACCTTTTAACCTAGAATTGATTCTGTCCAAGAGGTGGTTAAAGTGGCAGGTAAGTTTCCTACCTTTGTACACTCTAAATCCTAGATATGCTATTGGTGTTAGTTGATGTATCATTCCTTTAAGTTCCTTAATCTGGTCAATTTTAGCCCAACTCAATTTCCTTCCTACTATGTAATATATATTTTTTGTAATTAACCCTTCAGCTAGTGGTTTGTTCAAAAATTTTCAGGAATCTTGTGAGGTTAAGAATGGATTTTTTTGGCTTTTATTAAGGTGACCGTGTCATCCGCAAAGGAAAGGTGGGTGAGATTTTTAGCTCCATCTGGGACCCTAAATCCATCTATAAGATAGGATTGGGGACATCATTTTAAGTCCCCTTGTTAGGAATTTAGTGGTTAAATCAAAGAGGAAAATGGATAATGAGTTTCCCTGTTTGAGACCCCTTGAAGGTTTAAAAAACCCTACTGGTGAACCATTTATTAACATAGAGAACCATGCTGAATTTAGGTTTGTTAAAATGAGTTTAGCTGCATGGCTGTGAAAACTAATGTACCATCTAGGCTAGAATAAATTTTTTTACATTAATGTACGAAGATAAATGCACACAAAAGGCACACACTATGAACTAAAGCCCAGAAAATAAACTTTTATGGATTAGCCAAAATAAATATTTCTGAAAGATTAGCCCATTTTCATATTTCATTTGTAGTACCCATATCATAAACGAGAGCATGTAGGCACTGGGATTGACAGGGAACAATAACATCAAGCTCAAAGTAGCAGAAATGTAAACCGTACTGTTACAAATTTTGGAAATATCTCAAGGGCGCTCTAGTAAACTGTTTCCCTTTAATGAACTAACCAAAATAAATTCATCATAAAGATTGACCCATTCCCATGTTTTATTGGTAGTACCCATATCATAAAGAATAGCATGTAGGCCCTGTAATTGACATGGAATGATAACATCATCATCGAAGCAGCAGGTTAGTAAACTGCAACATTACATATTTTTGAAATACCTCAAGGGTTTTGTAGTTAGTTATAAGTGCTTTATAAAAATTATTGTCATCTGGCTACCTAGTCCTTACTTTTCAACCAATAAGTGAGCTAAATGGCCCTGGTGGATCTACTTCTTCACTTTCATAACCACCAGAAGTAACTACATTTCCATATTGATTTCTACCAGCTAAGCCGGAGGGGTATTACACTTTCATGGATGACCCTCCAGCAATTCGTCTTTTGTAAATCCCAGAATTTCATGTCGAACTATGAAATACATATACCCCTGGTTGTTCCTCTTAATAATTAATTTGATCTCCAAGGCCAACGTAATAGAATCAAAATCATATCATATTATCCTAGGCTAATTTATATAGAACATAGGCTTGCATAAAACATATAATTTGTGATCCATCAAATTATTAGGAACAATCAAAGCAACAGGAAAACCCGTGTCAAACTTTTAACTATTAAATGCAACATGCGTGCACCTTTTATTCAAGACACTCTATAGCTGTGGATAAGCAACATATAATGTGAACCAAAGATATTTTTTGTATTTTTATTCATTAAAAATAGATATATCAATGGATAAAGGTTTTATGATATATTTCTCATCATGTGGAATATTTATCTGTGAAGATACCTGCATATAAAAGGAAGGCACTGTGATTCAAAGCACAAAAACTGATTTTTTTTTTCAACAAATGAAAAAAAATCTCCAGTTGTAATTATAGATAGGGGAACAAGGTGAGCTTTTTACCCTTTATAAATTTTACCTTTTGAAAAATATATGATTTAATTATAATTATTTATGTTGGGAAGATGAACACATAAAGTGCAAAATGCACGCACTTTGAACACATGATTTAATGTATGAAGATACATGCACACAAAAGGCATTCACAATATTTTAAATCCCAAAAAAGGAACTATTGTGAATTAACCAAAATAATTATCTCTAAATGATTGAACCATTCCCACGTTTCGTTTGTAGTACCCATATTACAAAAAAGAGCATGTAGGCCCTGGGATTGACATGGAACTATAACTTCATCATCGAAACAATAGGAAAGTAAACTGCAACATTATAAATTTTGGAAATATCTCAAAGGCGTTCTAGTCATTTATAAAGTGCTTAATAAAAGTTATTGTAATATGGCAACCTAGTCCTCCCTTTTCAACCAATCAGTGATCTTAATAACTAAGGGTATGGCGAATCTTGAGCAACTAAAGGAAATCCCGGAGGACCTAGTAATATCCAGTTTGTTTTACGATATATTTTTTCATCATGTGGCATCTTAATATATAAAGATAAATGCACACAAAAAACATGCACTATAGCTTAAATCCCAGAAAAGGAAATTTTATAAATTAACCATAATGAATTCTTCTGAAAGATTGACCCATTCCCACATTTTATTGGTAGTACCCATATCATAAAGAAGAGCATATTGGCCTTGGAATTAACATAAAACTATAACATCATCATCGAAGCAGCAGGAAAGTAAACAACAACATTACATATATTTGAAATACCTCAAGGGTGTTGTAGTTAGTTATAAGTGCTTCATAAAAGTTATTATCATTTGGCTACCTAGTCCTTACTTTTCCACCAATAAGTGAGTTGAATGACCCTGGTTGATCTACTTCACTTGCATGACCACGAGAAGTAACTTGATTTCCATATTGATTTCTACCAGCTAGGCTAGAGGGGTATTACATTTTCATGGAAGGCCCTCCAGTTGTTCATCTTTCATAAATCCAAGAATTCATGTCGAACTATGAAATACATATACCCCGACTATTACTGTGAATCATTACTTCGATCCCCAAAACCAACGTAACAGAATCAAAATCCTATCATATTATCCTAGGCTAATGTATATATAGCGCAGGCTTACATAGAACATCTATTTTGTTATTCAACGAGTTATCATGAATAATCAAATTATCCAGCAAACTCGTGTCGAACCTTTATCTAATAAATGCAACCCGCATGCACTTTTTATTTTATTGACTCTATAGTCGTCGATAAGCAATATATAATGTGAACCAAAGATATTTTGTGTTTTTATTCATTAAAAAAAATTAGATATATCAATGGATAAAGGTTTTATGACATATTTGTCATCATTTGGCATTTGAATGTAAGGGTGTTCATCGGTCCAAAATCGGACCGGACCGGACCGAAACTGGAATTAAGAAAAAGGTTGGACCGAGAACCGGACCGGTTACTGATTGTTTGAGACCAGGACTGGACTGGAATTATTCCGGTTTTGGACCGGTATGGACCGGATTTTAGCAATCTTTATTCTTTTATATAAAAAATTTTGATGTTGAAAATTTTTTAATTAAAAATTTTCTTTTAAAAGATAGTAAACTAGAAGTTATTAGAATAAGATTTGCCTCGAAATATAAAAGAATACATGCCCAACGAAAATAAATCTAAACTGGTACATAAACTTATTATAAATACTTAAAAATATATACTTACAAGTAAGTTACCGCTCCATTCGGTCCAGACCAGAAAATTCTAGTTTTGGACCGGACCGGACCGGAACCCGAAATCCTAAATACTCTTGGACTGGGGACCGGACCAGAATTCTGTATATTCGGTTCCGGTCTTTGTATTCTGATCCGGTTCGATCCACTTTTACTGGTCCGAACTGGTTCGTGAACACCCCTATCTTAATGTGTGAAGACACATGCAAATAAAAGGCACACACTTTGATTCAAATCCCAAAAAGGAATTTTTCAATATATGAAAAAAATCGTTTAATTGTAATTATAGATAGGGGAGCAAGGTGAATTTTTGACCCTTTATAAAGTTTACATTTGGAAAAAAAACATTATTTAATTAAAAATATTTATGCTGGGAAGATGAACACGTAATGTGCAAAAGGCACGCACTATGAACACATGATTTAATGTATGAAGATACATGCACACAAAAGGCACACACTATATTTTAATGCCAAGAAAGGAACCTTTGAAAATTAACCAAAATAAATACCTCTAAATGATTGACCAATTCTTACGTTTCATTTGTAGTACCCATATCATAAACAAGAGCATGTAGGCCCTGGGGTTGACATGGAACAATAACATCATCATCGAAGCAATATGAAAATACACTGCAACATGACAAATTTCGGAAATGCCTCAAGGGCGTTCTAGTCTTTTATAAAGTGTTTCATAAAAGTTATTCTCATATGACCACCTAATCTTCACTTTTCTACTAATTAGTGAGCTAAATGACCCAGGGTGTGGCGAAACTTGAGCAGCTGATAATATCTAGTTCGTTTTACGATATATTTTTCTTTATGTGACATATTAATATATTAAGATGCATAAACACAAAAGGCACACACTATGGCCTGAATCCCAGAAAAGGAAATTTTATGAAACACTAACCAAAATAATTTTTTTTGAAAGATTGACTCATTCCCACATTTTATTGGTAGTGCCCATATCATAAACAAGAGCATGTAGGCCCTGGAATTGACATGAAATGGTAACATCATCATCGAAGCAATGCGAAGTAAACGGCAAATTTACATAGTTTTGAAATATCTCAAGGGTGTTGTAGTTATAAGTGCTTCATAAAAGTTATTGTCATCTGGATACCTAGTCCTTACTCTTTTTTTTTACCAATAAGTGAGCTGAATGATACTAGTGGATATACTTCTTCACTTGCATGACCACCAAAAGTAACTTGATTTCCATGTCGATTTGTACCAGCTAGGTCAGATGGGTATTGCATTTTCATGGAAGGCCCTCTGGTTGTTCGTCTTTCATAAACCCAAGAATTACACGTCAAAGTATGAAATACATATACCCCCGACTTTTCCAGTTAAAATTACATCGATCCCCAAGGCCAAAGCAATAGAATCAAAATCCTATAATATTATCCTAGGCTAATGTATATAGAGCGCATGCTTGCATAGAACATCTAATTTTCGATCCATCGAGTTATCATAAATTATTGAAGCAATGGGCAAACCATTATCAAACTTCTGTGTAATTACTGTAACCCACCAACATCTTTTATTTAAAATACTCCATAGCCATCGATAAGCAATATATAATATGAACCAAAGATATATATTTTTGTTTAAATCTTAAAAAAAATCAGATTTATCAATGGATAAAGGTTTTATGATATATTTTCTCGTAATGTGGCATTTTAATGTGTGAAGATACATGCACATAAAAGGCACACACTGTGATTCAAACCCCATAAAAGAATATGTTTTTCATTAAATGAAAAAATAATTAATTCTTCAATTATAATTATAGATTAGAGAGCAAGGTAAAATTTTGACCATTTATAAAGTTTACCTTTGAAAAAAAATCATTTAATTATAAATATTTATGCTAGGAAGATGAACACGTAATGTGCAAAAGGGACACACTATGAGAACATGATTTATGTATAAAGATACATGCACACAAATGGCACGCACTACATTCTAAAGCCTTGAAATGGAACTTTTGTGAATAAAGAAAAATAAATACCATTAAATGATTGACCCATTCCTATGTTTCATTTTTAGTATCCATATCATAAACAAGAGAATGTAGGCCTTGGAATTGACATGGAACAATAACAATATCTTCGAAGAAATAAGAAGGTAAACTGCAACATTATAAAATTTTGAAATACCACAAGGGTGTTCTAGTTATTTATAAAGTGCATCATAAAAGTTATTGTAATATAGCTACCCAGTCCTCACTTTTCTACCAATCAGTAAGCTGAATGATCAAGAGTGTGACGAAGCTTAAGCAGCTAAAGGAAACCCTAGAGAAGCTGATAGTATCCAGTTCATTTTACGATATATTTTCTCATCACGTGGCATCTTAATATATGAAGATACATGCACACAAAAGACACTCACTATGGCTTAAATCCCAGAAAATGAAATTTTATGAACTAACCAAAATAAATTCGTCTTAAATATTGACCCATTCTCACGTTTTATTGGTAATACCCATATCATAAAAAAGAGCATGTAGGCCCTGTAATTGACATGGAACGATAACATCATCATCGAAGCAGCAGGTTAGTAAACTGCAACATTAAATATTTTTGAAATACCTCAAGGGTGTTGTAGTTAGTTATAAGTGCTTTATAAAAGTTATTGTCATCTGGCTACCTAGTCCTTACTTTTCAACCAATAAGTGAGCTGAATGATCCTGGTGGATCTATTTCCTCACTTGTATGACCACCAAAAGTAACTAAATTTCCATATTGATTTCTACCAGCTAAGTTGGATGGGTATTACACTTTCATGGATGGTCCTCCAGTTGTTCATCTTTCATAAATCCAAGAATTTCACGTCGAACTATGAAATACATATACCCCGGTTGTTCCTCTTAATAATTACTCTGATCTACAAGGCCAATGCAATAGATTCAAAATCATATCATATTATCCTAGGCTAAAGTATATAGAGAGTAGGCTTGCATAAAACCTATAATTTGCGATCTATCAAGTTATCATGAATAATAAAAGCATCATGCAATCCCGTGTCAAACTTTTATCTAATAAATGCAACCTGCCTATACCTTTTATTCAATACACTCTATAGCCATCGATAAGCAACATATAACATGAACAAAAGATATTTTTGTATTTTTATTCACTAAAAAAATAGATGTATCAATGGATAAAGGTTTTATAATATATTTTCTCATCATGTGGCATCTTTATCTGTGAAGATACCTGCACATAAAAGGAAGGCACTGTTTTAAAGCACAGAAAATGATTTT
Source organism: Rubia tinctorum (assembly GCA_032355605.1). Lineage (NCBI taxonomy): Eukaryota > Viridiplantae > Streptophyta > Magnoliopsida > Gentianales > Rubiaceae > Rubia > Rubia tinctorum. The sequence continues at coordinate 10,100 of JAULKM010108345.1, read as the reverse complement.
TTTCTTTCAATAAATGAAAAAAATTCTTCAGTTGTAATTATAGATAGGAGAGAAAGGTGATTTTTTTACGCTTTATAAATTTTACCTTTTGAAAAAAATATTTAATTACAATTATTTTTGCTGGGAAGATGAACACGTAAAGTGCAAAAGGCACGCACTATGAACACATGATTTAATGTATAAAGATACATGCACACAAAATGCACTCACAATAATTTAAAGCCCATAAAAAGAACTATTGTGAATTAACAAAAATAAATATCTCTAAATAACTGACTCATTCCCACGTTTCGTTTGTTTTACTCATATTATAAACAATAGCATGTAGGCCCTGAGATTGACATGGAACTATAATTTCATCATCGAAGCAACAGGAAAGTAAACTGCAACACTATAAATTTTGGAAATATCTCAACGGCATTCTAGTCATTTATAAAGTGCTTCATAAAAGTTATTGTAATATGGCCACCTAGTCCTCCCTTTTCAATCAATCAGTGAGCTGAATGACCAAGGGTGTGGCGAATCTTGAGCAACTAAAGGAAACCATGGAGGACCAGATAATATCCGATTTTTTACGATATATTTTCTCATCATGTGCCAGCTTAATATATAAAAATACATGCACACAAAAAGCATGCACTATGGCTTAAAGCTCAAAATAGGAAATTTTATGAACTAACCATAATGAATTCGTCTGAAAAATTGACACATTCCCACGTTTTATTGGTATTACCCATATCATAAAGAAGATCATGTAGGCCTTGGAATTGACATAAAATACTAACATCATCATCGAATCAGCAGGAAAGTAAACAACAACGTCACATATATTTGAAATACCTGAAAGGTGTTGTAGTTAGTTATAAGTGCTTCATAAAAGTTATTGTCATCTGGCTATCTAGTCCTTACTTTTCTACCAATAAGTGAGTTGAATGACCCTGGTTGATCTACATCTTCACTTGCATGACCACGAGAAGTAACTTAATTTCCATATTAATTTCTACTAGCTAGGCTAGATGGGTATTAAATTTTCATGGAAGGCCATTCAGTTGTTCATCTTTCATAAATCCAAGAATTTCTTGTCGAACTACCCCTGGGAATCATTACTTCGATCCCCAAAGCCAACGTAATAGAATCAAAATCCTATCAGATTATCCTAGGATAATGTATATATAGCGCAGGCTTGCACAGAACATCTATTTTGTGATCAGTCGAGTTATCATGAATCATCGAATCAACCAGCGAACCCGTGTCGAACTTTTATCTAATAAATGCAACCAATGTGTACCTTTTATTTTATTGACTCTATAGCCATCGAAAATCAATATATAACGTGAACCAAAGATATTTTTATTCATTAAAAGAAATTAGATATATCAATGGATAAAGGTTTTATGACATATTTTCTCATCAGCATCTTAATGTGTGAAGATACATGCATATAAAAAGCAAGCACTTTGATTTAAATCACAAAAATGATTTTTTTAAATAAATGAAAATAACATCGTTCAATTGTATTTATAGATAGGTGAGCAAGGTGAATTTTTCACCCTTTATAAAGTTTACCTTTGGGAAAAAATTATTTAATTAAAAATATTTATGCTGGGATGATGAACAAGTAATGTGCAAAAGGCATGCACTATGAACACATGATTTAATGTATGGAGATACATGCACACAAAAGGCACACACTATATTTAATACCTAGAAAGGAACTTTTGTGAATTAACCAAAATAAATACCTCTAAATGATTGACTCATTCCTATGTTTCATTTGTAGTGCCCATATCATAAACAAGAGCATGTAGGCCCTGGGATTGACATGGAACAATAACATCATAATCGAAGTTATATGAAAATACACTGCAACATGACAAATTTTGGAAATACCTCAAGGGCGTCTTGTCCTTTATGAAGTGTTTCATAAAAGTTATTGTCATATGACTACCTAGTCTTCACTTTTCTACTAATCAGTGAGTTGAATGACCCAGGGTGTGGCGAAGCTTGAGCAGCTGATGATATCTAGTTTGTTTTATGATATATTTTCTCTTCACATGAAATCTTAATATATTAATATGCATAAACACAAAAGGCACACACTATGGCTTGAATCCCAGAAAAGGAAATTTTATGAAATAATAACCAAAATAAATTTGTCTAAAAGATTGACCCATTCCCACATTTTATTGGTAGTGCCCATATCATAAACAAGAGCATGTAGGCCCAGGAATTGACATGAAATGGTACATCATCATCGGAGCAACGCGAAGTAAACTGTAAATTTACATATTTTTGAAATATCTCAAGGGTGTTGTAGTTATAAGTGCTTCATAAAAGTTATTGTCATCTGGATACCTGGTCCTTACTTTTCTACTAATAAGTGAGCTGAATGCTGCTGTTGGATATACTTCTTCACTTGCATGACCACCAAAAGTAACTTGATTTCCATATCGATTTGTACAAGCTAGGTCAGAGGGGTATTGCATTTTCATGGAAGGCCCTCCAGTTGCTCGTCTTTCATAAATCCAAGAATTACATGTCAAAGAATGAAATAAATATACCCCCAACTCTTCTAGTTAATCATTACACCGATCCCCAAGGCAAACTTAATAGAATCAAAATCCTATAATATTATCCTAGGCTAATGTATATAGAGCGCATGCTTGCATAGAAATTCTAATTTGCGATCCATCGAGTTATCATGAATCATTGAAGCAATGGGCAAACCCTTATCAAACTTCTGTCTAATTATTCTAACCCACTAGCATCTTTTATTTAAAAGACACTATAGCCGCCGATAAGCAATATATAATGTGAACCAAAGATATTTTTTTTGTTTTTATTCATTAAAAAAATCATATATATCAATGGATAAAGGTTTTATGATATATTTTCTCATAATGTGGCATCTTAATGTGTGAAGATACATGCACATAAAAAGCACGCACTGTGATTCAAACCCCAGAAAAGAATATGTTTTTCAATAAATGAAAAAATAATATTTCTTCAATTATAATTATAGTTAGTTATAAATGCTTCATAAAAGTTATTGTCATTTGGATACCTAGTCCTTACTTTGCTACCAATAAGTAAGCTGAACAACCCTGATGGATAAACTTCTTCACTTGCATGACAACAATAAGTACCTTGATTTCCATATTGATTTCTACCAGCGAGTCTAGAGGTGTATTGCATTTTCATGGAAGGCCCTCTAGTTGTTCGTCTTTCATAAATCCCAGAATTTCACGTCGAACAGTGAAATACATATAACCTTGACTGTTCCTATTAATCATTACTTCGATCCCCAAGGCCAAAGTAATAGAATAAAAATCCTATCATATTATCCTAGTCTAATGTATACAGAGCGAAGACTTCCATAGAATATCTAATTTATGATTCATCAAGTTATCATGAATTATAAAAGCAACGGGAAAAACCGTGTCAAACTTTTATCAAATAAACGAAACTCGTGTGGACCTTTCATTCAATAGACTCTATAGTCGTCGATAAGCAATATATAATGTGAAACAAAGATCCCCTTGTCTTTTTATTCTTTAATAAAAATAGATGTATCAATGGATAAAGGTTTTATGATATAATTTTTCATCCTCTAGCATCTTAATGTGTGAAGTTGATATAATTTTTCATCCTCTAGCATCTTAATGTGTGAAGTTACACACACATAAAAGACAGGCACTATGAGTTAAAGCCCAGAAAAGGGATTGTTTTTTTCAATACATGAAAAATAATAATTCTTCAATTGTAATTATAGATAAGGGAGCAAGGTGAATTTTTGACCCTTTATAAAGTTTACCTTTGAATAAAAACATTATTTACTAATAAATATTTATGCTAGGAAGATGAACACGTAAAGTGCAAAATGCACACACTATGAACACATGATTTAATGTATGAAGATACATGCACACAAAAGTCACGCACTATATTTTAAAGCCTAGAAAAGGAACTTTTGTGAATTAATTAAAATAAATACCTCCAAATAATTGACCCATTCTCACGTTTCATTTGTAGTACCCATATCATAAACAAAAGCATGTGGGCCCTGGGATTGACATGGAACAATAACATCATCATCGAAGAAATAGGAAAGTAAACTGCAACAGTACAAATTTTGGAAAAACCTGAAAGGCCCTCTAGTCATTTATAAAGTGCTTCATAGAAGTTATTGTAATATGATCACTTAGTCCTCCATTTTCTACCAATTAGTGAGCTGAATGACCAAAGATGTGGCAAAGCTTGAGCAACTAAAGGAAACCCTGGAGGAGCTGATAAAATCTAGTTTTTTTACTATATATTTTCTCATCAAGTGGAAACTTAATATATGAAGATATATACACACAAAAGGCACGCACTATGGCTTAAAGCCCAGAAAAGGAAATTTTATGAATTAACTAAATTAAATTCGTTTAAAATATTGACCTATTTCCATGTTTTATTGGTAGTACCCATATCATAAAAAAGAGCATGTAGTCCCTAGAATTGACATGGAATGATAACATCAGCATCGAAGCAGAAGGAAAGTAAGCTGCAACATTACATTTTTTTAAAAAATAACTCAAGGGTGTTGTACTTAGTTATAAGTGATTCATAAAAGTTATTGTCATCAGGCTACCTAGTCCTTACTTTTCTATTAATGAGTGAGCTGAATGACCTTGGTGGATTTACTTCTTCACTTGCATGACCACCAGAAGTAATTCAATTGCCATATTGATTTCTACTAGCAAGGCTAGAGGGGTATTGCATTTTAATGGAAGGCCCTCCAATTGTTCGTCTTTCATAGATCTAAGAATTTCATGTCAAACTATGAAATACATATACCCCCGACTGTTCCTGTTAATCATGAATCCGATCCCCAAGACCAATGTAATAGAATCAAAATCCTATCATATTATCCTTGGATAATGAATGTAGATCTCAGGCTTGCATAGAATATCTAATTTGTCATCCATCAAGTCATCATGAATCATCGAAGCAACAGGCAAACCTATGTTAAACTTTTAACTAATAAATGCAACCCGCTTGAACCTTTTATTCAATAGACTCTATAGTCATCAATAAGCAATATATAATGTGAACCAAGATATTTTTGTGTTCTTATTCATTAATGAGAAAAATAATAATATGTCAATGGATAAAGGTTTTATGACATATTTTCGCATCATTTGGCATCTTAATCTGTGAAGATAAATGCACATAAAAGGTAAGCACTGTGTTTTAAGCCCAGAAAAGGATTTTTTTTCTTCAATAAATGAAAAATAATAATTCTTCAATTGTAATTATATATGGGGGAGCATGGTGAATTTTTAACCCTTTATAAAGTTTACATTTGGGAAAAAACATGATTTAATTATAGATAGTTATGCTGGGAAGATTAACACCTAAAGTACAAAAGGCACGCATTATGAACACATGATTTAATGTAGAAGATACATGCACACAAAAGGCACGCAATATATTTTAAATCCCAAAAAAGAAATTTTTAAGAACTAACTAAAATAAATACCTCTAAATGATTGACCCATTAGACGTTTTGTCTGTAGTACCCATATCATAAACAATAGCATGTAGGCCTTGGGATTGACATGGAAGTATAAAATCATCATCGAAGCAATACGGAAGTAAACTACAACATTAAAGAAAATTAGAAATACCTCAAAAGCGTTCTATTCATTTATAAAGTGCTTCATAGAAGTTAGTGTAATATGGCCACCTAGTCCTCCCCTTTCTACCAACCAGTGAGCTGAATGACCAAGGGTGTGGTGAAATTTGAGCAACTACATGAATTATTGGATGAGCTGATAATATCTAGTTCGTTTTACGATATATTTTCTCATCAAGTGACAACTTAATAAATGAAGATACATGCACACAAATGGTACGCACTATAGCTTAAACCCTAGAAAAGGAAATTTTATGAATTAACAAAATTAAATTTGTCTAAAAGATAGACTCATTTTCACGTTTTACTGATAGTACCCATATCAATAAAAGGAGCATGAAGGCACTAGAATTGACATGGATTGATAACATCATCATCGAAGCAGTTGGAAAGTAAAGTGAAACATTACATTTTTTGAAATAAGTCAAGGGTGTTGTACTTAGCTATAAGTGCTTCATAAAAGTTATTGTCATCTGGCTACCTAGTCCTTAGTTTTCTACTAATAAGTGAGCCGAATGACCCTGGTGGATCTACTTCTTCACTTGCATGACCTCTAGAAGTAACTCAATTTCCATATTAATTTCAACCTTCTAGGCCAGAGAGGTATTGCATTTTCATGGAATGCCCTCCAGTTGTTTTTCTTTCATAAATCCAAGAATTTCACGTCAAACTATGAAATACATATACCCTTGACAGTTCCTGTTAGTCATTACTCTGATCCCCAAGGCCAAAGTAATAGAATCAAAATCCTATCATATTATCCTACGCTATTAAATATAGATCTTAGGCTTGCATAGAATATCTAATTTGCAATCCATCAAATTATCATGAATCATCGAAGCAACATGCAAATCCGTGTTAAATTTTCACTAATAAATGCAACCCGCGTGCACCACTTTTTCAATAGACTCTATAGTCGTCGATAAGCAATATATAATGTGAACCAAAGATATTTTTGTGTTTTTATTCATTAAAAAAATAGATATATCAATTGAAAAATGTTTATGATATTTTTTTTATCATGTGACATTTTAATTTGTGAGATACATGAACATAAAAGGCAGGCACTATGTTTTAAAGCACAGAAAAGGAATTTTTTTTAATTAAATGAAAAAGTATTTATTAGTAATTATAGATTGAGGAGCAATGTGAATTTTCAACCCTTTATAAAGTTTACCTTTGGAAAAAAACGTGACTACACTATAAATATTTTTCTAGGAAAATGAACACGTAAAGTGCAAAAGGCACGCACTATGAACATATAATTTAACGCATGAAGATACATGCACACAAAAGACATGCACTATATTTAAAGCCCAGATAAGAAACTTTTGTGAATTAACCAAAATAAATACCTCTAAAATATTGAACCAATCACACATTTCATTTGTAGTACCATATCATGAACAAGAGCATGCAGACCCTGGGATAAACATGGAACAATAACATTATCATCGAAGCAATAGGAAAATAAACTACAACATTACAAATTTTGGAAATACCTCAAAGACGTTCTAATCATTTATAAAGTTCTTCATATAAGTTATTATAATATGTCCACATAGTCCTCCCTTTTCTACCAATCAGTGAGCTGAATAACCAAGGATGTGGCGAACCTTGAGCAACTAAAGGAAACTCTGGAGGAGCCGATAATATCTGGTTCATTTTACGATATATTTTCTCATCATGTGGCATCTTAATATATGAAGATGCATGCACACAAAAGGCACGCGCTATGTCTTTAAGTGCAGGAAAGGAAATTTTTATGAAATAACCAAAATAAATTCGTCTAAACTATTGACCCATTCCCACATTTTATTGATAGTACCCATATCATAAAAAATAGCACGTAGGCCCTAGAATTTACATGGAACGATAACATCATCATCAAAGCAGCAGGAATGTAAACCACAACATTACATATTTTTTGAAATAAATCAAGGGTGCTGTAGTTAGTTATAAGTGATTCATGAAAGTTATTGTCGTATGGCTACCCAGTTCTTACTTTTCTACTAATAAGTGAGCTGAATAACCCTGGTGGATCTACTTCTTCACTTGCATGACCTCCAGAAGTAACTCAATTTCCATATTGGTTTCTACCAGCTAGGAAAGAGGGGTATTGCATTATCATGGAAGGACCTCCACTTGTTCGTCTTTCATAAATCCAGTAATTTTACGTTGAACAATGAAATCCATACACCACCAACTGTTCTTGTTAATCATTACTCTGATCCTAAAGGCCAACATAATTGAATCAAAATCCTATCATATTATCCTAAGCTAATGTATATAGAGCACAGGCTTGCATAAAATATCTAATTTGCGATCCATCAAATTATCATGAATCATCGAAGCAACAGGCAAACCCTTGTTAAATGTTTTACTAATAAATGAAACCCGTGTGAAAATTTTGTTCAATAGACTATATAGTCGTCGAAAAGCAAAATATAATGTGAACCAAAGAAAATTTTGTGCTTTTATTCATTGAAAAATAGATATATCAATGGATAAATGTTTTATGATATGTTTTCTGATCAAGTGGCATTTTAATTTTTAAGATATATGCACATAAAAGGCAGGCACTGTGTTTTAAAGCAGAAAAAGGAATTTTTTTAGTTAAATGAAAATAAATCTTTTATTGTAAGTATAGATAGGGAAGCAAGGTGAATTTTCGATCCTTTATAAAGTTTACCTTTGGAAAAAAACTTGATTTAACTATAAATATTTTCGCTGGGAAGATGAACACGTAAAGTTCAAAAGGCACGCACTATGAACACATAATTTAATGTATAAAGATATATGCACACAAAGGCATGCACTATAATTTAAAGTCCAGATAAGAAAATTTTGTGAATTAACCATAATAAATACCTCTAAATGGCCGAAACATTCACACGTTTCATTTGTTGTACCCATGTCATAAACAAGAGCATGTAGGCCCTAGGATAGACATGGAACAATAACCTTATCATCGAAGCAACTGGAAAAAAACAGCAACATTACAATTTTTAGAAATACCTCAAAGGCGTTTTAGTAATTTATAAAGTATTTCATAGAAGTTATTGCAATATGGCCACCTAGTCCTCCCTTTTCTACCAATAAGTGAGCTAAATGACCTAGGGTGTGGCGAAGCTTGAGCAACTAAAGGAAAACCTAGAGGAGCTGATAATATCCGGTTCCTTTTACTATATATTTTCTCATCATGTGGCATCTTAATATCTTAAGGTACATGCACACAAAAGGGACGCGCTATCGCTTTAAGCGCAGGAAAGGAAATTTCATAAAAGAATAAAATAAATTCGTCTAAAAAATTGACCCATTCCCACATTTTATTGGTAGTACCCATATCATAAACAAGAGCATGTCGGCCTTAGAATTGACATGGAACGATAACATCATCATCGAAGTAGCAGGAAAGTGAACCACAACATTCCATATTTTTTGAAATAACTCAAGGGTGTTATAGTTAGTTATAAGTTATTCATGAGAGTTATTGTCATCTGGCTACCTAGTCCTTACTTTTCTGCTAATAAGTGAGCTAAATGACCCTGGTAGATCTACTTCTTCACTTGCGTGACCACAAGAAGTAACTCAATTGCCATATTGGTTTCTACCATCTAGGGAAGAGGGGTATTGCATTTTCATGGAAGTCCCTTCAATTGTTCGTCTTTCATAAATCCAAGAATTTCAGGTCAAGCAATGAAATACATATACCCCCGACTGTTTCTGTCAATCATTATTATGATCCCCAAGGCCAACGTAATAGAATTAAAATCATATCATATTATCCTAGGCTAATGAATATAGAGCGCAGGCTTGCATAGAATATCTAATTTGCGATCCATAAAATTATCATGAATCATCGAAGCAACAAGCAAACCTGTGTTATACTTTTAACTAATAAATACCACCCGCGTGCACCTTTTATTCAATACACTCTTTAGTCATCGATAAGCAATATATAATGTGAACCAAAGATATTTTGGTGTTTTTATACATTAAAAAAATAGATATATCATTGGAAAAATATTTGATGATATATTTTCTCTTCATATGGCATCTTAATCTATGAAGATGTATGCACATAAAAGGCAGACACCGTGTTCTAAAGCACAGGAAAGGATTTTTTTTATAAATGAGAAAAAAATTCTTTAATTGTAATTACAGATAGGGGAGGAAGGTGAGCTTTTTACCCTTTATAAAGTTTACCTTTGGGAAAAAAATTGATTTAACTATAAATATTTATGCTGGGAAGATGAACACGGAAAGCGCAAAAGGCACACACTGTGAACACATAATTTAATGTATGAAGATAAATGCACACAAAAGGCACGCACTATATATTAAAGTCTAGATAAGAAACTTTTGTGAATTAACCAAAATAAATACCTCTAAATGATTGAACCATTCACACGTTTCA
>JAULKM010108339.1:0-23672 GCA_032355605.1 Rubia tinctorum | reverse complement strand
TTTTGGATTAGGAAATAAGAATTACTAATTTCCTGTGTCGAAACTGTGGGGCAACGGCGGTTATTCAAAACTTGGCCAGCACTGCGATTGCACGGTTTTCTACTAATAGAAGACAAAAAGAAATGAATATAGCTGACCACATGACTCAATTTATTAACATTTTGCAAACAATATGGGTTTTTCATAAATTACAAGAGAAGAAAATGCAACATGAAATTGTGAGAGATTTTCTTGATCTAGAAAATCACTTGGAGAATTTGGAGGATGAGATTATTTTAGAAAATCAAGAATCCGAAACTCTTTTTGTTTCAAAACATAGATTTTTAGTGGGAAGTAAGACCAGAAATCAGCTACCAAAACAAAGAGTGTTAGAGTAGCAGAAATATGGGTGTGCTTTGATGCAAATCATAATTTGCCAACAACTTATGTCATAATTATGGAGTGTTTACCAGCTCGACGTTGGGTTTCATCGATAAGACCTATACCTGCGTACGGAGGAGGATAGGGATGGATAGGCGCAAGCCTACTTGTGGTTTATGGAAAGTTTGCATATTTGAGAAAAAGTATCGAATCTTGAGCCATTTATAGACATTCAACTCTTTATGTTGGGAATCCTCGTATAATAATCTCTTGTGAAGGATTAGTCTTTCTACAAACCTAGGATACTGTTTCAAAGCCGTATTTTAGATCCCAATTCTTAAACTCTTAATTTTGAATTGAATTTTAGAACGGCTAGTTTTGCATTCAGTTTTACAATCTAGTGACTTTTTATTAGGAAATAAAAATTACTAATTTCCTGTGTCGAAACTGTGCGGAAACAACAGTTATGCAAAACCTGACCTACACTGTGATTGCACAATTTTCTACTAATAGAAGACAAAATGAAAAATCAATATAGTTGACCACATGACTCAATTTAGTAACATTTTGTAAACAGTATGGGTTTTGCATGAAATACAAGAGAATAAAACGCAACCTGCAATTGTGAGATATTTTCTTGATCTAGAAAAGCACTTAGATAAAAGGGAAGATGAGATTATTTTAGAAATAGAGAATCGGAAACTCCTTTTGTTTCGAAACATAGATTTTTAGTTGGGAATAAAACAAGAAATCAAGTATTGAAAAAAAGATTGTTAGAGTTGCAGAAACATGGGTGTGCTTTGATGCAAAACATAATTTGCCAACATTGTATGCCATTATTTAGATGTGTATACAAGATCGGCATTGGTTTTAATCGATAAGACCTATCCCGCCGTACGGAGGAGAGAAGGGATGGATAGGTACAATCCTACTTATTACTTATGGAAACTTTGAATATTCGAGAAAAAGTATCGAATCTCTACCCATTTATTGAAATTCAATTCCCGATATTGGTGATCCTTGTATTATAATCCCCAGTGAAGGGGAAACCTAGGCTATCTACAAATATTAGGCTTTCTACGAACCTGGGATACAGTTCTAAACCGTATTTCTGATCCTAGTTATAAAACTCTTGATTTTGAGTTTGCTTTTAATTAATTTATTTAAGACATGTATCTAAAACCCTTAAGTTTTTATTATATTTTTAATGTCTATTTTTGCATTTAGTTTTTTCAAACAAACGATTTTGGATTAGGAAATTAGAATTGCTAATTTTCTGTGTTAAAACTATGCGACAACATCAATTACTCAAAACCCAGCAGTGCAAGATTTTCTACTACTAGAACACAAAAAATATATATATAATTAACCACATTAATCAATTTAGTAACATATTTTAAACTAAAGTTTTGTAAACAAGACGGTTTTTTCAAGAAATACAAGAGTAGAAAATGCAACCTTAAATTGTGATAGATTTTCTTGATCTAGAAAAGCACTTGGAGAAAAGGGAAGATGAGATTATTTCAAAAAATCAAGAATCGAAAACTCCTTTTATTTCAAAACATAGACTTTTAGTGGGAAGTAAAACCAGAAACCAGGTACTGAAACAAAGAGTTTTAGAGTAGCAGAAACATAGGTGTTCTTTGATGCAAAACATAATTTGCCAACATAGTATGTCATAATTGTGGAGTGTATACAATCTCGACGTTGGATTTTGTCAATAAGACCTATCCCTGCGTACGGAGGATAGAATGGATGGATAGGTGCAGGCCTTCTTGTTGTCCATGGAAAGTTTGAATGTTTGAGAAAAAAGTCTCGAATCTTGAGCCATTTATCAATATTCAACTCTTGATATTGGGGATTCTAATTTAATAATACCTTGTGAAGGAGAAACCTAGGCTATATACAAAGATTAGTTTTTCTACAAACCTAGAATACAATTCCAAAACCAAAATTTAGATCCCAATTCTTAAACTCTTGATTTTTTAATTTAATTTTAAATTATTTATTTAAAACATGTATTAGACCCCTTAAGTTTGGATTGAATTATTGAACGGCTAGTTTTACATTCAGTTATACAATCCAGTGATTTTGGACTGGGAAATAAGAATTATTAATTTCCCGTGTCGAAACTGTGCGGCAATGACGGTTATTCAAAACTTGGCCTGCCCTGCGATTGCACGGCTTTCTATTAAAAAAAGACAAAAACAAAAAATGAAAATAGTTGACAGCATAGTAAAATTTTCTAAATAATATGGGGTTTGCATGAATTAAAAGAGAAGAAAATGCAACCTGAAATTGTGATAGATATCTTGATCTAGAAAAGCCCTTGGAGAAAAGGGAAGACGAGAATATTTTAGAAAATCAAGAATTGGAAACTTCTTATATTTAAAATATAGAATTTTAATAGGAAGTAAAACTAGAAACTACGTACTGAAAAAAGAGTATTAGAGTAGGAGAAACATGGATGTGCTTTGATGCAAAGCATAATTTGACAACATCATATGTCATAATTGAGTAGTGTATACAAGCTCGACCTTGGTTTTCGTTGATAAAATCTATCCCTGTGTAGGGAGGAGAGAAGTGATAGATAGGTACAGGCTTACTTGTTGCTTCTGGAAAGTTTGAATATTTGAGAAAAGGTATTAAATCTTGAGCCATTTATTGACATTTAAAACTCGATGTTGGGGATACTAGTATAATAATCCCCTGTGAAAGAGAAACTCAGGCTATCTACAAATGTTAGGATTCCTACAAACCTAGTGTAATGTTCTAAAACCGTATTTTAGATCCCAATTCTAAAACTCTTGATTTGAGTTTGCTTTTAAATTATTTATTTAAGACATGTGTCTAAAACCCTTAAGTTTTTATAGAATTTAGAAAGGCTAGTTTTTCATTCAGTTTTACAATCTAATGATTTTGGATTAGGAAATAAGAATTACTAACTTCCTGTGCAAAAATTGTGCGGGAACAACGGTTATTCAAAACCTGGCTTGCACTACGATTGCACGGCTTTCTTTTAATAGAAGACAAAAAATGAATATAGTTGGCCACATGACTCAATTTAGTAACAATTTCTAAATAATATGGATTTTGATTGAATTACAAGAGAAGAAAATGCAACCTGAAATTGTGATAGATTTCTTGATCTAGAAAATACCTTGGAGAAAATGGAAAATGAGATTATTTCAGAAAATGAAGAATTGAAAACTCCTTTTATTTCAAAACATCTATTTTTTGTAGGAAGTAAAACCATAAATCAGGTACTGAAAAAAGAGTAATAGAGTAGGAGAAACATGGGTGTGGTTTGATGCAAAACATAATTTGCCAGCATCACATGTTATAATTGAGGAGTGTATACAAGCTCGACATTGGTTTTCGTCAATAAGACATGTCCCTGCGTACGGAGGAGAGAAGGGATATATAGGTACAAGCCTACTTGTTGCTTGTGCAAAGTTTGAATATTCGAGAAAAGTCTCGAATCTCGAGCCATTTATTGAAATTTAATTCTCGATGTTGGGGATCCTTGTAAAATAATCCCCTTTGAAAGAGAAGCTTAGGCTATTTACAAAGGTTAGGATTTATACAAACCTAGTATAAAGTTCTAAAACCGTATTTTATATCCCAATTCTAAAACTTTTGATTTTGAGTTTGCTTTTAAATATTTTATTTAATACATGTGTCTAAAACCCTTAAGTTTATATTGAATTTTAGAAAGGCTAGTTTTGCATTCAATTTTAAATCTAATGATTTTGTATTAGAAAATTAGAATTACTAATTTCCCGTGTCAAAATTGTGCGACAATGGTACCTGGCCTGCACGATTTTCTATTACTAGAAACAAAAATGAAAAAGAAATATAATCAAACACACGACTCAATTTAGCAACACTTTTAAAACTAAATTGTTGTAAACAAGATGAGTTTTGCATGAAATACAAGAGGAGAGAAACCTTAAATTGTGATAGATTTTCTTGATCTAGAAAAGCACATGGAGAAAAGGGAAGATGAGACAGTAAATCAAGAATTGGAAACTCCTTTTATTTCAAAACATAGATTTTTAGTGGGAAGTAAAACCAGAAATTAACTACCGAATCAAAGAGTGTTAGATTAGCATAAACATGGGTGTGCTTTGATACAAAACATAATTTCCAACATTGTATGTCATAATTGAGAAGTGTGTACAAGCTCGAAGTTGGGTTTCATCGATAAGACATATCCCTCCGTACGTAGGAGAGAGGGATGGATAGGTGCAAAGTTTGAATATTCGAAAAAAAGTCTCGAATCTCTGGCCATTATTTGAAATTCAATTCTAGATGTTGGTGATTCTCGTATAAAAATCCCCCGTAAAGGGGAAACCTGGGCTATCTACAAAGATTATACTTTCTACAAACATAGAATACAGTTCTAAAACCGCATTTCAGATTCCAATTATAAAACACTTGATTTTAAGTTTGCTTTTAAAGTTTTATTTAAGACATGCATCTAAAACCCTTAAGTATTTATTGAATTTTAGAATTTCTAGTTTTGCATTCAGTTTTACAAACCATTGATTTTAGATTAGGAAATCAAAATTACTATATTCCCATGTCGAAACTGTGCGGCAACAACGATTACTCAAATATCGGTCTGCACTGTGATTGCTCAGTTTTTTACTACTAGCAGAGAAAAACAAAAAAGGAATATAATTGACCATATGAATCTATTTATAAAAAATTTAAAACATTTTTTTTAAAACAAGATGGATTTTGCAAGAAATACAAGAGGTGAAAATGCAATCTTAAATTGTGATTTTCTAGATCAAGAAAAGCACTTGGAGAAAAGGGAAGATGATATCATTTCAGCAAATCAAGAATCGAAAACACCTTTTATTTCAAAACATAGATTTTTAGTGCGAAGTAAAACCAGAAATCAGGTACTGGAACAAGGAGTGTTAGAGTAGCAGAAACATGGGTGTTCTTTGGTGCAAAACATAATTTGCCAACATCTTATCTCATAATTAATGAGTATATACAAGCTCAACGTTGGGTTTCATCAATAAGACCTATCTCTGCGTACGGAGGATAGAATGGATGGATAGGTGCAGGCCTACTTGCTATCTGTGGAAAGTTTGAATATTTGAGAAAAGGTCTCGAATCTAGAGCCATTTATAGTCATTCAACTCTTGATGTTGGTGATCCTCATTTAACAATCCCCTCTGAAGGAGAAACCTAGGCTATTTACAAAGATTAGTCGTTCTACAAACTTAGAAGACATTTCCAAAACCGTATTTTAGATCCCAATTCATAAACTCTTAATTTTGAGTTTGCTTTTAAATTATTTATGTAAAACATGTATCTAGAACCCTTAAGTTAGAATTGAATTTTAGAATGTCTAGTTTTACATTCAGTTTTACAATCCAGTGATTTTGGACTAGGAAATAAGAATTACTAGCATCTCGTGTCGAAACTGTTTGGCAATGATGGTTATTCAAAACCTGGCATGCACTGCGATTACATGGATTTCTATTAATAGAAGACAAAATGAAAAAAATTAATATAGTTAACCACATGACTCAATATTGTAATGCTTTGTAAACAATATGGGTTTTGCATGAATTACAAGAGAAGAAAACGCAACCTGAAATTGTGAGATATTTTCTTGATCTAGGAAATCCCTTGGAGAAAAGAGAAGATGAGATTATTTTAGAAAATAAAGTATTGGAAGCTACTTATATTTATAACAGAGAATTTTAGTGGGAAGTAAAACCATATATAAGGTAATGAAAAAAAAAGTATTAGAGTAGGAGAAACATGGATTTGCTTTGATACAAAACATAATTTGACAACATCATGTGTCATAATTGAGGAGTTTATACAAGATCAACATTGGTTTTCTTTGATAAGACCTATCCCTGCGCATGGAGGAAAGAAGGGGTGGATAGGTACAGTCCTACTTGTTACTTGTGGAAAGTTTAAATATTCGAGAAAAAGTCCTGAATCTCGAGCCATTTATTGATATTCAATTCTCGATGTTAGGGATCCTTCTATAATAATCCCCAGTGAAAAATAAACTTAGGCTATCTACATAGATTAAGATTTGTACAAACCTAGGATGCAGTTCTAAAACCGTATTTTAGATCCAAATTCCAAAATTCTTGATTTTAAGTTTGGTTTTAAATTATTTGTTTAAGACATGTGTCTAAAACCGTTAAGTCTATATTGAATTTTAGAAAGGCTAGTTTTGCAGTCAGTTTTACAATCTAATGATTTTGGATTAGGAAATAAGAATTACTAATTTCCCATGTCAAAATTATGCGACAACGGCGGTGACCTAAAACCTGGCTTGCACTGCGATTGGTCGATTGTACACTACTATAAGACCAAAAATGAAAAAGGAATATAATTGACCACATGACTCAATTTAGTAACATTTTTAAAACTAAATTGTTGTAAACAAGATGGGTTTTGCATGAAATACAAGAGGAGAAAATGCAACGTTAAATTGTGATAGATTTTCTTGATCTACAAAAGCACTTGGATAAAAGGGAAGATGAGATTATTTCAGCAAAACAAGAATCAGAAACTCCTTTTATTTCAAAACATAGATTTTTAGTGGGAAGTAAAACCAGAAATCAGCAACTGAAACAAAGAGTGTTGGAGTAGCGGAAACGTGGGTGTACTTTGATGCAAAACATAATTTTCCAACATCGTGTGTCAGAATTGGAGTGTATACAAGCTCGACCTTGGGTTTCATCGATAAAACATATCCCTGCATACGGAGGAGAGAAGGGATGGATAGGTGCAAGCCTACTTGTTGCTTGAGGAAAGTTTGCATATTTGAGAAAAAGTCTCGAATCTTGAGGCATTTATTGACATTCAACTCTTGATGTTGGGGATCATCGTATAATAATCCCCTGAGAAGGAGAAACCAAGGCTATCTACAAAGATTAGTCTTTCTACAAATCTATGATACTGTTACAAAACCGTATTTTAGATACCAATTCTTAAACTCTTAATTCTGAGTTTGCTTTTAAATTATTTATCTAGAACCCTTAAGTTTGAATTGAATTTTATAACGCCTAGTTTTACATTCATTTTTACAATCCTGTGATTTTGGCCTAGGAAATAATAATTACTAATTTCCCGTGTCGAAACTGTACGACAACGACGATTATTCAAAACCTTGCATGCACTGCGATTGGACGACTTTCTATTAATAGAATACAAGCAAAAAATGAATATAGTTGACAACATGACTCAATTTATTACCATTTTTTAAACAAAACGGGTATTGCATGAATTACAAGAGAAGAAAATGCTACCTGAAATTGTGATAGATTTCTTGATCTAGAAAAGCCCTTGGAGAAAAGGGAAGATGAGATTATTTTGAAGAATTGGAAAATCCCTTTATTTCAAAACATAGATTTTTAGGGGAATTAAAACCATAAATCAGGTACTGAATAAAAAGTATCATAGTAGGAGAAACAAGGGTGTGGTTTGAGGCAAAACATAATTTGTCAACATCATTGTTATAGTGTATACAAGCTCAAAATTGGTTTTCGTCAATAAGACCTATCCTAGCTTACAGAGGAGAGAATGGATGGATAGGTACAGGCCTACTTGTTGCTTGTGGAAAGTTTGAATATTTGAAAAAAAAAGTCTCGAATCTCGAGCCATTTATTGACATTCAATTCTCGATGTTGGGATCCTTGTATAATGATCCCCTGTGAAGGAGAATCTTAGGCTAACTACAAAGATTAGAATTTCTACAAACCTAGGATACGGTTCTAAAACTGTAGATAATATCCCAATTCTAAAACTCTTGATTTTGAGTTTGCTTTTAAATTATTTATTTAAGACGTGTGTCTAAAACCCTTAAGTTTGTATAGAGTTTTTTAAAGGCTAGTTTTGCATTTAGTTTTTACAATCTAATGATTTTGGATTAGGAAATTAAAATTACAAATTTATCGTGTCAAAATTTTGTGACAACAGCGATTACCTAAAACCAAACCTGCACGATTTTCTACTACTAGAAGACAAAAATGAAAAAGAAATACAATTGACCACATGACTCAATTTATTAACACTTTTAAAACTAAATTGTTGTAAAAAAGATGGGTTTTTAATGAAATAAAATAGGAGAAATGCAACCATAAATTGTGATAGATTTTCTTGATCTAAAAAAACACATGGAGAAAAGGGAAGATGAGATTATTTCAGAAAATCAAGAATCGAAAACTCATTTTATTTCAAAACATAGATTTTTAGTAGGAAGTAAAACAAGAAATCAGCTATCGAAACAAAGAGTTTTAGAGTAGCAGAATCATGGGTGTACTTTGACGTAAAATATAATTTGCCAACATCGTATGTCATAATTGAGGAGTGTATACAAGCTCGATGTCGTGTTTCATCGATAAGACATACCCCTGTGTACGGAGGAGAGAAAGGATGGATAGGTGCAATCCTATCTAACTTCTTGCTTGTGGAAAGTTTGAATATTCGAGAAGAAGTCTCAAATCTCTGGCCATTTATTGAAATTCCATTCTCCATGTTGGTTATTCTTGTATAACAATCCCCCGTGAAGGAGAAACCTAGGCTATATACAAAGATTAAGCTTTCTACAAACCTAGGATACAGTTCTAAAACCGTATTTCAGATCCTAATTATAAAACTCATGATTTTTAGTTTGCTTTTAAAGTTTTGTTTAAGGCATGTATTTTAAACCCTTAAGTTTGTATTCAATTTTAGAATGGCTATTTTTTTCATTCATTTTTACAAACCAATGATTTTGGATTAAGAAATAAGAATTACTAATTTCTCATGTCCAAACTGTGCGGTAGCAACGATTACTTAAATCCCGGCCTGCACTGTGATTTCACTGTTTTCGACTACTAGAAGACAAAAAAAAAGGAATATATTGGACCACATGACTAAATATAGTAACTTTTTTAAAACATTGTTTTTGTAAACAAGATTGGTTTTGCAAGAAATACAAGAGGAGAAAATGCAGCCTTAAATTGTGATAGATTTTTTTTATCTAGAAAAGCACTGAGAGAAAAGGGAAGATTATATTATTTCAGCAAATCAAGAATCAGAAATTCTTTTTATTTCAAAACATAGATTTTCAATGGGAAGTAAAACCAGAAATCAAGTACCGAAACAAGGAGTGTTAGAATAGCAGTAATATGGGTGTGCTTTGATGCAAAACATAATTTTCCAACATCTTATGTCATACTTGATGAGTGTATACAAGCTCGACGTTGGGTTTCGTCGACAAGACCTATCCCTGCGTACGAAGGATAGAATGGATGGATAGGGCAAGCCTACTTGTTGTCTGTGGAAAGTTTGAATATTTGAGAAAAAGTCTCTAATCTTGAGCCATTTATCGACATTCAAATCTTGATGTTGGGAATCCTCGTTTAACAACCCCTGTGAAGTACAAACCCAGGCTATCTACAAATATAAGGGTTTCTACAAACTTAGAATATAGTTTCAAAACCCTATTTTAGATCCCAATTCATAAACTCTTGAATTTGAGTTTGTCTTTGAATTATTTATTTAAGACGGGTATCTAGAACCCTTAAGCTTGAATTGAATTTCAGAACGGCTAGGTTTGCAATCAGTTTTACAATCCTGTATTTTTATATTAGGAAATAAGATTATTAGCTTCCTGTGTCGAAACTGTGCGGCAACGGCGGTTATTCAAAACCTGTCCTACACTGCAATTGCACGGTTTTCTACAAATAGAAGACAAAATTTAAAAAATGAATATAGTCAACCACATTACTCAATTTAGTAACGTTTTGTAAACAATATGGATTTTGCATGAATTACAAGAGAAGAAAACACAACCTGAAATTGTGAGATATTTTCTTGATCTAGAAAAGCAATTGGAGAGAAGGGAAAATGAGATTATTTTAGCAAATCAAGAATCGGAAACTCTTTTCGTTTCGAAACATAGATTTTTAGTGGGAAGTAAAACCAGAAATCAAGTACTAAAACCAAGAGTGTTAGAATAGCAGAAACATAGGTGTGCTTTACTACAAAACATAATTTTCCAACTTTGTATGTCATTATTTAAAAGTGTATACAAGCTCAACATTGGTTTTCATCGATAAGACCTATCTCGCCATACGGAGGAAAGAAAGGATGGATAGGTATAGTCCTACTTGTTGCTTATGGAAAGTTTGAATATTTGATAAAAAGTCTCGAATCTCTAGACATTTGTTGAAATTCAATTCTCAATGTTGGTGATCCTCGTATAATAATCCCCTGTGAAAGGGAAACCTAGGCTATCTACAAAGATTAGACTTTCTACAAACCTAGGATACAATTATGAAACCCTATTTCAGATCATAATTATAAAACTCTTTATTTTTAGTTTGCTTCTAAATTATTTATTTAAGACATGTATCTAAATTAAGTTTGTATTGAATTTTAGAATGGCTAGTTTTGCATTCAGCTTTACAAACCAATGGTTTTGGATTAGGAAATAGTAGTTACTAATTTCTTGTGTCGAAACTGTGCGGCAACAGCGATTACTCAAAGCCCGACCTGCACTGCGATTGAAAGGTTTTCTACTACTAGAAGACAAAAACAAAAAAGAATATAATTGACCACATGACTAAATTTAGAAACATATTTAAAACTAAATTTTTGTAAACAAAATGGGTTTTAAAAGAAATACAAGAGGAGAAAATGCAACCTTAAATTGTGATAGATTTGTTTTTATCTAGAAAAGCATTTGGAGAAAAGGGAAGATGAGATTATTTCAGAAAATGAAGAATCAAAAACTCCTTATTAAAAACATAGAATTTTAGTGGGAAGTAAAACAAGAAATCAGGTACTAAAATAAAGAATGTTAGAGTAGCAGAAACATGGGTGTCTTCCGATGCAAAACATAATTTTCCAACATCGTATGTCATAATTGAAGAGTGTATAAAGAATAGACATTGGTTTTCGTCGATATGACCTATCAGTAGAGAATGGATGGATAGGTACAGGCCTACTTGTTTCTTGTGGAAAGTTTGAATATTTGAGAAAAAGTCTCGAATCTCGAGCCATTTATTGATATTCAATTCTCGATGTTGGGGATCCTTGTATAATAATCCCCTATGAAAGAGAAACTTAGCCTATCCACAATGATTAGAATTTCTACAAATCTAGGATACAGTTCCAAAATTGTAATTTAGATCCCAATTCTAAAACTCTTGATTTTGAGTTTGCTTTTAAATTATTTATTTACCCTTAAGTTTGTATTGAATTTTAGAAAGACTAGTTTTGCATTAAGTTTTACAATCTAATGATTTTGGATTAGGAAACAAGAATTACTAATTTCCCGTGTCGAAATTGTGCTACAACGACGGTTACCTAAAGCCCAGCCTGCACTGCGATTGTACGATGTTCTACTACTAGAAGAAAAAATGAAAAAGGATATAATTGACCACATGCTTCAATTTAGTAACATTTTTAAAACTAAATTGTTGTAAAATGGATGGGTTTTGCATGAAATACAAGAGGAGAAAATGCAACCTTTATTTGTGATAGATTTTCTTGATCTAGAAAAGCACTTGGAGAAAAGGGAAGTGAGATTATTTCAGAAAATCAAGAATCAGAAATTCCTTTTATTTCAAAACATAGATAGAGACATGGGTGTGCTTTGATGTAAAACATAATTTTCCAAGATGGTTTGTCATAATTGCGGAGTGTATAGTAGCTCAACACCGGTTTTCGTCGATAAGATCCATCCCGGCGTACAAAGGAGAGGAGGGATGGATAGGTGCAAGCCTACTTGTAGCTTGTGGAAATTTTGCATATTTTAGAAAAAATCTCGAATCTTGAGCCATTTACTGACATTCAAATCTTTATGTTGAGGATACTCGTATAATAATCCCCTATGAAGGAGAAACCTAGGCAATCTACAAATATTAGTGTTTCTACGAACCTAGGATACTGTTTCAAAACCGTATTTTAGATCCCAATTCTTAAACTCTTAATTTTGAGTTTCCTTTTAAATTATTTATTTAAGACATGTATCTTGAAACCTTAAGTTTGAAATGAATTTTAGAACGGCTAGTTTTGCATTCAGTTTTACAATCATGTGATTTTGTATTAGGAAATAAGAAATACTAATTTCATGTGTCGAAACAGTGCGGCAAAGGCGGTTATTTAAAACCAGGTTTGCACTTTGATTGCACGGTTTTCCAATAATAGAATACAAAATGAAAAAAATGGATATAGTTGACCACATAATTCAATTTAGTAAAATTTTGTAAAAAATATAGGTTTTGCATGACTACATGAGAAGAAAACGCAACCTAAAATCATGAGATATTTTCTTGATCTAGAAAAGCACTTGGAGAAAAGGGAAGATGATATTATTTTAGAAAATCAAGAATCAGAAACTCCTTTTGTTTCGAAGTATAGATTTTTAGTGGGGAGTAAAACCAATCAAGAACTGAAACAAAGAGTGTTAGAGTAGGAGAAACATGGGTGTGCTTTGATGCAAAACATGATTTGCCAACATTGTATGTCATTACTTAGAACTGTATACAAGCTCGACGTTGGTTTTCATCGATAAGACCTATCCCAGCGTATGGAGGAGAATCAGGAAGGATAGGTTCTGTCCTACTTGTTGCTTATGGAAAGTTTGAATATTCGAGAAAAAGTCTTGAATCTCTAACCATTTATTGAAATTCAATTCTCGATGTTGGTGATCCTCATATAATAATCTCATGTGAAGGGAAAACCTAGGCTACCTAAAAAGATTAGACTTTATACAAACCCAGGATACAGTTCTAAAATCGTATTTCAAATCCAAATTATAAAACTCTTGAATTTTAGTTTACTTTCAAATTATTTTTTTAAGACATGTATCTAAAACCCTTAAGTTTGTATTGAATTTTAGAATGGCTAGTTTTGCATTCAGTTTTACAAACCAATGATTTTGGATTAGGAAATAAGAATTACTAATTTCTCGTGTCGGAACTGTGCGGCAACAACGATTACTCAAAACCCAGCTTGCACTGCAATTGCACTGTTTTCTACTACTAGAAGACAATAACAAAAAAGGAATATAATTGACCATATGACTAAATTTAGTAATTTATTTAAAACTAATTTTTTTGTAAACAAGATGGGTTTTGCAAAAAATACAAGAGGAGAAAATGCAACCTTAAATTGTGATAGATTTTCTTGATCTAGAAAAGCACTTGGATATAAGGGAAGATGAGATTATTTCAGCAAATCAAGAATTGAAAACTCCTTTTATTTCAAAACATTGATTTTTAGTGGGAAATAAAAAAAATAAGGTAATGAAACAAAGAGTATTAGTGTAGCAGGAACATGGGTGTGCTTTGATGCAAAATATAATTTGCCAACATCGTATATCATAATTTAGGAGTGTATACAAGATCGACGTTGGGTTTCGTCGATAAGAGCTATCCCTGCGTACAGAGGATAGAATAGATGGATAGGTGCAGGCCTACTTGTTGTATGTGTAAAGTTTGAAAATTTGAGAAAAAATCTTGAATCTCGAGCCATTTATCGACATTAAACTTTTGATGTTGGGGATCCTCGTATAATAATCCTTTTGAAGGACAAACCTAGGCTATCTAGAAAGATTAGTCTTACTACAAACCTAGAATACAATTCCAAAAACCGTAATTTAGATCCCATTAATTAAACTTTTGATTTTGAATTTGCATTTAAATTATTTATTTTAGACATGTATTTAGAACCCTTAAGTTTGAATTGAATTTTAGAATGGCTGGTGTTGAAACTGTGCGGCAACTACAGTTATTCAAAATCTGGCCTGCAATGCGATTGCACGTCTTTCTATTTGTAGAAAGTAAAAATGAATATAGTTGACCACATGACTCAATTTAGTAACATTTTCTAAATAATATGGGTTTTGAATATATTACAAGAGAAGAAAACTCAACATGAAACTGTGAAAGATATCTTGATCTAGAAAAGCCCTTTGAGAAAAGGGAAGATGAGATTATTTTTAGAAATCAAGAATTGGAAACTCCTTACATTTATAACAGAGAATTTTAGTGGGAAGTAAAACAAGAATTCAGGTGCTGAAAAAAAATTATTAGAGTAAGAGAAACATGGGTGTGGTATGATGCAATATGTTATAATTGAGGAGTGTATACAAGCTCGACATTCGTTATTGTTGATAAAACATATCCCTGCATACGGAGGAGAGAAGAGATAGATAGATACAGACCTACTTATTGCTTGTAGAAAGTTTGAATATTTGAGAAAAAGTCTCAAATATCGAGCCATTTATTGACATTCAATTCTCGATGTTGGGGATCCTTGTATAATAATCCCCTGTGAAGGAGAAACTTAGGCTACCTACAAAGATTAGGATTTATACAAACCTAGGATACAGTTCTAAAACCGTAATTTAGATCCCATTTCTAAAACTCTTGATTATTATTTTTTATTTTCAATTCTTTATTTTAGACATGTGTCTAAAACCCTTAAGTTTGTATTGAATTTTAGAAAGGCTAGTTTGGCATTCAGTTTTACAATCTAATGATTTTGTATTAGGAAATAAGAATAAATAATTTCCAGTGTCGAAATTGTGCGACAACGTCGATTACCTAAAACCCGGCCCGCACTGCGACTGCACGATGTTCTACTACTAGAAAAAAATGAAAAAGGATATATTAGACCACATTCTTCAATTTAGTAACATTTTAATAACTAAATTGTTGTAAACAAGATGGGTTTTGCATGAAATACAAGAGGACAAAATGCAACCTTAAATTAAGATTTTTTTTATCGAGAAAAGCATATGGACAAAAGGAAAGATGAGATTATTTCATAAAATCAATAATCAGAAACTCCTTTTATTTCATAACATAAATTTTTAGTGGGAAGTAAAACAAGAAATCAGCTAACGAAACAAAGAGTTTTACAGTAGCAGAAACATGGGTGTGCTTTGATTCAAAATATAATTTGCCAACATCGTATGTCATAATTGAAGAGTGTAAACAAGCTTGACATTAGGTTTCATCGATAATACCTATCCCCGTGTACGGAAAAGAGAAGGGATGGATAGGTGCAAGCCTACTTGTTGCTTGTAGAAAGTTTTCATATTTGAGAAAAAGTCTCAAATATTAATCCATTTGTTAACATTTCACTCTTGATGTTGGGGATCCTCATATAATAATCCCCTTTGAAGGATAAACCTTGGATATCTACAAAGATTAGTCTTTCTAAATACCTAGGATACTGTTCCAAAGCAGTATTTTAGATCCCAATTCTTAAACTCTTAATTTTTAAGTTTGCTTTTAAATTATTTATTTAAGACATGTATCTAGAACCCTTAAGTTTTAATTGAATTTTAAAAAGGCTAGTTTTGCAATCCAATGATTTTAGATTGAGAAATATGATTATTAATTTCCTGTGTCGAAACTGTGTGGCAACGGCGGTTATTCAAAACTAGGCCTGGACTGTGATTGCACGGTTTTCTACTAATAGAAGACAAAATGAAAAAATAAATATAATTGACTACATGACTCAATTTAGTAATGTTTTGTAAACAATATGGGTTTTTCATGAACTACAAGAGAAGAAAACGCAACTTGAAATTGTGAGATATTTTCTTGATCTCGAAAAGCAATTGGAGAAAAGGAAAAATGAGATTATTTTAGCAAATCAAGAATCGGAAACTCCTTTTGTTTTGAAACATATATTTTTAGTGGGAAGTAAAACAAGAAATCAATTACTAAAACAAAGAGTGTTAGAGTAGCAGAAATATGGGTGTGCTTTGAAGAAAAACATAATTTGCCAACATTGTATGTCATTATTTAGAAGTGTATACATGCTCGATGTTGGTTGTCATCAATAAGACATATCTCTTCGTATGGAGGAGAGAAGGGATGGATATGTACAGTTCTACTTGTAGCTTATGGAAACTTTGAATATTCGGAAAAAAGTCTCGAATCTCTAGCCATTTATTGAAAGTTTGAATATTTGAGAAAAATCTCAAATCTCGAGCCATTTATCGACAGTCAACTTTTGCTCATATAATAATCCTTTTGAAGGATAAACCTTGGCTTTCTACAAAGATTAGTC
The DNA here is from genome assembly GCA_032355605.1 of Rubia tinctorum. NCBI lineage: Eukaryota > Viridiplantae > Streptophyta > Magnoliopsida > Gentianales > Rubiaceae > Rubia > Rubia tinctorum. Next base: position 7,238 of record JAULKM010108339.1, on the reverse strand, counting down.
TTTCTAAAAAACCAGTTCGAAAACCGTATTATAGATCCAAATTCTTAAATTCTTGATTTTAAGTTTGCTTTTAAATTATTTATTTAAGACATGTATGTAAAACCCCCAAGTTTGAATTGAATTTTAGAACGGCTAGTTTTACATTCATTTTTTTCAATTTAGTGATTTTGAACTAGGAAATAAGAATTACTAATTTCCCGTTTCAAAACTGTTCGGCAACAACGGTAATCCAAAAATTGGCTAGCACTGCGATTGCATGGCTTTCTTTTAATAGAAGACAAAAAATGAATACAGTTGACCACATGACCACACGAATCTTGAGCCATTTATTGACATTCAATTCTCGATGTTGTGGATCCTTGTATAATAATCCCCTATGAAGGAGAAACTTAGGCAATCTACAAAGATTAGGATTTCTAAAAACCTAGGATACAGTTCTAAAATGGTAATTGGGATCCCAAATTCTAAAACTCTTGATTTTGAGTTTTCTTTTAAATTTTTTATTTAAGTCATGTGCCTAAAACCCTTAAGTTTGTATTGAATTTAAGAAAGGCTAGTTTTTCATTTAGTTTCAAAATCTAAAGATTTTGGATTAGGTAATAAGAATTACTAATTTCCCGTGTCGAAATTGTGCGAAAAGGCGATTACCTAAAACCTGGCCTGCATTGCCATTGCGCGATTTTCTACTATTAGAAGAAAAAAATGAAAAAGGAATATAATTGACCACATGAATCAATTTAGTAACTTTTTCTAAACAATATGGGTTTTGCATGAATTACATGAGAAGAAAACGTAACCTTAAATTGTGAGAAATTTTCTTGATCTAGAAAAGCACTTGAAGAAAAGGAAAGATAAGATTATTTAAGCAAATCAAGAATCGGAAACTCCTTTTTTCGAAACATAGATTTTTATTGGGAAATAAAACCAGAAATCAAGTACTGAAACAAAGCGTGTTAGAGTAGCAGAAACATGGGTGTGTTTTGATGGAAAACATAATTTTCCAACATTGTATGTCATAATTTAGAAATGTATACAAGCTCGACTTTGGTTTTCATCGATAAGACCTATCCCGGCGTACGGATGAGAGAAGGGATGCATAGGTACAGTCCTACTTGTTGCTTATGGAAAGTTTGAATATTCGAGAAAAAGTCTCGAATCTCTAGCCATTTATTGAAATTCAATTGTCGATGTTGGTGATCCTCTTATAACAATCTCCAGTGAAGGGAATACCTAGGCTATCTACAAATATTTGAATTTATACAAACCTAGAATACAGTTCTAAAACCGTATTATGAATCCTAATAATAAAACTCTTGAGTTTTAGTTTGCTTTCAAATTAATTGTTTAATACATGTATCTAAAACCCTTAAGTTTGTATTGAATTTTAGAATGGCTAGTTTTGTATTCAGTTTTATAAACCACTAATTTTTTATTAGGAAATACGAATTACTAATTTCCTGTGTCGAAACTGGGCGGTTACAGCGATTACTCAAAACCCAGCCTACACTGCGATTGCACGGTTTTCTACTACTAGAAGACAAAAACAAAAAAGGAATATAATTGACCACATGACAAAATTTAATAACATTTTTAAAACTAATTTTTTTGTAAACAAGATGGGTTTTGCAAGAAATACAGGTGGAGAAAATGCAACCTTAAATTGTAATAGATCTTCTTGATCTAGAAAAGCACTTGGAGAAAAGGAAAGATGATATTATTTTAACAATTCAAGAATAAAAAACTCCTTTCATTTCAAAACATTAATTTTTAGTGGTAAGTAAAACAAGAAATCAACTACTCAAACAAAGATTGTTAGAGTAGCAGAAACATGGGTGTGCTTTGATGCAAAACATCATTTTCCAACATCGTATGTCAAAATTGAAGATTGTTTACAAGCTCGACGTTGGGTTTCATCGATAAGACCTATCCCTGCATACGGAGGATAGAATGGATTGATAGGTTCAGTCCTACTTATTGTCTTTGGAAATTTTGAATCTCGAGCCATTAATCGACGTTCAACTCTTGATGTTGGGGATCCTCGTATAATAATCCCCTGTGAAGGAGAAACCTAGACTATCTGCAAGATTAGTCTTTCTACAAACCTAGAATACAGTTCCAAAACCGTATTTTAGATCCCAATTCTCAAACTCTTAATTTTGAGTTTGCTTTTTTATTATTTATTTAAGACATGTATCTAGAACCCTTAAGTTTGAATTTAATTTTAGAACGGTTAGTTTTACATTCATTTTTTACAATCCAATGATTTTCGACTATGAAATAAGAATTACTAATTTCTCGTGTCGAAACTGTGAGACAACGATGGTTATTCAAAAACTGGCCTGCACTGCGATTGCAAGGTTTTCTATTTATAGGAGAGAAAAACAAAAAACTAATATATTTGACCACATGACTCAATATAGTAACATTTTCTAAACGATATTGGTTTTGCATGAATTACAAGAGAAAAAATGCAACCAAAAATTGTGACGGATTTCTTAATCTAGAAAAGACCTTGGAGAAAAGGGAAGATGAGAGTATTTCAGGAAATCATGAATTGGAAACTCCTTATATTTATAACAGATATTTTTAGTGGGAAATAAAAAAAGAATTCAGGTACTGAAAAAAGAGTATTAGAGTAGGGGAAACATGGGTGTGCTTTGATGCAAAACCTAATTTTCCAACATCATATGTCCTAATTAAGGAGTGTATACAAGTTTGGCATTGGTTTTCGTCGATAAGACCTATCGGTAGAGAAGGGATGGGTAGGTACATGCCTACTTGTTGCTTGTGGAAAGTTTGAATAATCGAGAAAAAGTCTCGAATCTCGATCCATTTATTGATATTCAATTCTCAATGTTGGGGATACTATTATAATAATAACCTATGAATGAGAAACTTAGGCTATCTACAATGATTAGAATTTCTACAAATCTAGGATACAGTTCTAATGATGTATTTTAGATCCAAATTATAAAACTCTTGACTTTGAGTGTGCTTTTAAAATATTTATTTAAGACATGTGCCTAAAACCCTTCAGTTTGTATTGAATTTTAGAAAGTCTAGTTTTGCATTCAGCTTTACAATCTAATGATTTTGGATTAGGAAATAAGAATTACTAATTTTCTGTGTCGAAATTGTGAGACAACCGCGGTTACCTAAAACCTGGCCTGCACTACGATTATACTATTTTCTACTACTAGAAGACAAAAATGAAAAAGGAATATAATTGACCACATGAATCAATTTAGTAACATTTTTAAAAATCTATTGTTGTAAACAAGATGGGTTTTGCATAATATACAAGAGGAGAAAATTTAACCTTAAATTGTGATATATTTTTTCTTGATCTAGAAAAGCACTGTCAGAAAATGGAAGATGAGATTATTTCAGCAAAGCAAGAATAAGAAACTCCTTTTATTTCAAAACATAGATTTTTAGTGTGAAGTAAAACCAGAAATCATATACCAAAACAAAGAGTGTTAGAGTAGCCGAAACTTTGGTGTGCTTTGATACAAAACATAATTTGCAACCATCGTATTTCATAATTGAGGAGTGTATACAAGCTCGACGTTGGGTTTCATCGATAAGACATATCCCAGCGTAAGGAGGAGAGAAAGGATGGATAGGTGCAAGCCTACTTGTTGCTTGTGGAAAGTTTGCATATTTGAGAAAAAGTCTCGAATCTTGAGCCATTTATTGACATTGAACTCTTGATGTTGGGGATCCTCGTATAATAATCCCCTGTGAAGGAGAAACCTAGGCTATCTATAAAGGTTAATCTTTCTACAAACTTGGGACACTGTTCCAAAATCGTATTTTAGATCCCGATTCTTCAATTCTTAATTTTGAGTTTGTATTTAAATTATTTATTTAAGACATGTATCCAGAACCCTTAAGTTTGAAGTGAATTTTAGAACGGCTAGTTTTCCATTTAGTTTTACAATCCGGTGATTTTAGATTAGGAAATAAGAATTACTAATTTCCTGTGTCGAAACTGTGCAGCAAAGGCAGTTATTCAAAACCTGGCCTGCACTCTGATTGCACAGTTTTCTACTAATAGAAGAAAAAATGAAAAAATGAATATAGTTGACCACATGTCTCAATCTAGGAACATTTTGTAAACAATATAATATGGTTTTTTCATGAATTAGAAGAGAAGAAAACACAACATGAAATTATGAGATATTTTCTTGATCTAGAAAAACATTTGGAAAAAAAGGGAAGATGAGATTATTTGAGCAAATCAAGAAAAACTCCTTTTGTTTCAAAACATAGATTTTTAGTGGGGAGTAAAACCAGAAATCAAGTACTGAAACAAAGAGTGTTAGAGTGGCAGAAACATGGGTGTGCTTTGATGTAAAACATGATTTACCAACATTGTATGTCATGTTTTAGAAATGTATACAAACTCGATGTTGTTTTTCATCGATAAGACATATCCCGACGTACGGAGGAGAGAAGATATGGATAGGGACAGTCTTACTTGTTGCTTATGGAGAGTTTGAATATTCGAGAAAAAATCTCGAATCTCTAGCCATTTATTGAAATTCAATTCTCGATGTTGGTGATCCTCGTATAATAATCCCCTTTAAGGGGAAACCTAGGCTATCTACAAAGATTAGACTTTCTACAAATCTAAGATACAGTTCTATTACCATATTTCAGATCCTATTTATAAAACTCTAAATTTTTAGTTTGCTTTCAAATTATTTATTTAAGACGTGTATCTATATTAAGTTTGTATTTAATTTTAGAATGATTAGTTTTGCATTCAGTTTTATAAACCAATAATTTTTATTAGGAAATAAGAATTTCGAATTTTGTGTGTCGAAACTGTGCGGCAACAGCAATTACTCAAAACCCGGCCTGCACTGGGATTGCACGGTTTTCTACCAGTAGAAGACAATAACAAAAAAAGGAATATAATCGACCACATGGCTCAATTTAGTAACATATTTAAAACTATTTTTTGTAAACAAGATGGGTTTTTCAAGAAATACAAGAGTAGAAAATGCAACCATAAATTGAGATAGATTTTCTTAATCTAGAAAAGCACTTGGAGAAAAGGGAAGATGATATTATTTCAACAAATCAAGAATCGAAAACTCCTTTTATTTTAAAACATAATTTTTAGTGGGAAGTAAAACCATAAATCAGGCACTGAAACAAATAGTGTTAGAGTAGCAGAAACATGGGTGTGCTTTGATGCAAAACATAATTTGTCAACATTGTATGTTATAATTGAGGAGTGAATACAAGCTTGACACTGGGTTTCATCGATAAAACCTATCCCTGCGCACGGAAGTTAAAGTTGATGGATAGGTGCATGCCGACTTGTTGTATGTGGAATGTTTGAATATTTAAGAAAAAGTCTCGAATCTCGAGCCATTTATCGACATTCAAATCTTGATGTTGGGGATCCTTGTATAATAATTCTCTGTGAAGGATAAACCTAGGCTATATGCAAAGATTAGTCTTTGTACAAACCTAGAATGCAGTTCCACAATCGTATTTTAGATCCCAATTCTCAAATTCTTGATTTTGAGTTTGCTTTTAAATTATTTATTTAAGACATATATTTAGAACCCTTAAGTTTGAATTGAATTTTATAACGGCTAGTTTTACATACAGTTCTATAATCCAGTGATTTTGGACTAGGAAATAAGAATTACTAATTTCCCGTGTCGAAACTGCTTGGTAACGACGGTTATTCAAAACCTGGCCTCCACTGCGATTGCACGGTTTTCTGTTAATAGAAGACAAAAATTTTAAAAATTGAATATAGTTAACCACATGACTCAATTTAGTACCATTTTCTAAACAATATGAGTTTTGGATGAATTATACGAGAAGAAAATGCAATCTGAAATTTTGATAGATTTCTTGATAAGCCCTTTGAGAAAAGGGAAGATGAGATTATTTCAGAAAATAAAAAATTGGAAACTTCTTGTATTTATAAAAGAGAATTTTAGTGGGAAGTAAAACCAAAAAATCAGGTACTGAAAAAAGAGTATTAGAGTAGGAGAAACATGGGTGTGCTTTAATGCAAAACATAATTTGCCAACATCATATGTCATAATTGAGGAGTCTATACAAGCTCGACATTGGTTTTCATCGATAAGGCATATCCTTGTGTACAGAGAAGAGAAGGGATGGATAGGTACAATCCTACTTGTTGCTTGTGGAAAGTTTGAATATTCGAGAAAAAATCTCGAATCTCGAGCCATTTATTGACATTCAATAATCGATGTTGGGGATCCTTGTATAATAATCCCCTATGAAAGAGAAAATTAGGCTATCTTCAAAGATTAGCATTTCTAAAAACCTAGGATACAGTTCTAAAACGGTATTTTAAATGCCAATTCTAAAACTCTTGATTTTAAGTTTGCTTTTAAATTATTTATTTAATACATGAGTTTAAAACTCTTAAGTTTGTATATAATTTTAGAAAGGTTATTTTTGCATTTAGTTTTACAATTTAATGATTTTGGATTAGGAAATAAGAATTAATAATTTCCTGTGACAAAATTGTGCAACAACTGCGGTTACCTAAAACCTGACCTGCACTACGATTGCACGATTTTCTACTACTAGAAGACAAAAATGAAAAAGGAATATAATTGACCACATGACTAAATTTAGTAAAAAAAATTAAAACTAAATTATTGTAAACAAGATGGGTTTTGCATGAAATACAAGAGGAGAAAATGCAACCTTAAAAGTTGATAGATTTTCTTGATCTAGAAAAGCACTTGGAGAAAAGGGAAGATGAGATTATTTCAGAAAATCAAGAATCAGAAACTCCTTTTATTTCCAAACATAGATTTTTAGTGGGAAGTAAAACCAGAAATCAAGTACCGAAACAAAGAGTGTTAGTGTAGCAGAAACATGGGTGTGCTTTGATGCAAAACATAATTTGCCAACATCGTATGTCATAATTGTGGAGTGTATACAAGCTCAGCACTAGAATTCTTCGATAAAACCTATCCCTGCATACGGAGGAGAGAAAGAATGGATACACTACAAGAAACAACACCTATTACTCTGCTCCTATTACCTCGGTTTTTTGGTTTAGATCAAATAACATAGGTAAAATTTCTTTTACCTTGTTTTTCCCAAAGTAAATAATATTTTTTAAAACTGCGGTAAAAAGTACTCTTTTTACCTGGGTTTTTAAAAGTTCCTGGTAAAAATATTGAAATTGCTGACGTCGCACGCCTTTCTCACTTACCAACTTC
>JAULKM010108332.1:0-23678 GCA_032355605.1 Rubia tinctorum | reverse complement strand
GAAGGATTTAGATACAAAAACCGAAAACGGTCATCTAAACCCCTTATGATATAAACCTACCTAAATCTAGCAATCTTGCCACAAAAACATAACAAAAGAGATGTTAAATGGTTTGGAAAACACATGCATTTGACGTCTCATCAATTGTATGAATGTGGTGAACTATAAAATATTTTAATAATTAGTCACCTATTAAACTTAGTAAAAATATATTTAGTAATAGAATGTAATTTAAAATTATTGAAAGATGTATTTTAATATTCTTAATTTTTATTACCGTTGATTAGAAAGTATGAAGTCTATATTCAAGTGCGTTAAAATAAGTAAAAACTACAAAATATTAAATTATCAAATATTCATGGTCATGAACATGCAACATATAAAGATTGACGCACAAAACTTCATATTGTACATCTGACTAGAAAGTAGATGTAAATAGAAATAGTGCATCTATTTACACCACCTACAAACCTATTAAACTTTTTACCCTTTTATAATTTCAACGTTCTTTTCACCCACATTACTCTAAAGGGTGGTGCAAATAGCAACACCCTTATCTAAACCTCTTTGATGAAGTTATAAACCTCAAAATATATACCCAATATAAATGTCTTCTTTTGTAAAAGCAAGCAGATTACAACATAAAAATTGCAATACATCATCCTACTCTGAACAAGATAGAACAATCCACAATAATTCGCGCCTGTGGATAAAATGGTAGGGATGACTGGCATTTAAATACTCTTTCCTAGTATCTGTTATATGAAAAGTCTCCACCGCTTGTAAACTATCTCCACCTGGGAAGTGAGTATTCATGGCTTCGACAGAAAGAAAAATGCAGTTCGGCTTCAATATAAAATTATGGATTGAGGACGGCGCAATCATAAAAAATGCATTGTTTCCCAGAAACAGTGAATCCTTGCCCAAATCTTGATTTTTTTTAAAATGTTTTTTGGCCATTATCTACATCTAGGTCAAAGAATTCAAAATATGATCAAAAATCTAGACGCCCCCTCACTAAAAGAAATCTTCTATCTGACGCTTCAACTAGATTATTCTCATACATATCATACCTGGACTAGTTATTAATAATAGGAACATCATTAATTAAATTCTTCACCCCGCTACAATCAAATCCGAACAGATCATAGTACAAATTTCACAAGCCAGATTATTAATACAAGTTGCATAAAACCTACCCTCATAAAAACTTATTTCATTAAATTTAAGAGCATGTTCAATCAATGTCCAAATCTCATTCTCGGACCTCCAAACTCCCAGAATACCTTTATTAAAATGAACCATGATAATAAATGTTGAACATGAATCTGGATTAACTGACAGAACGACTTTTCTAGTGTAACCATGTAAATCAACTAGATTTTGTTAAGAACTAGGAAGAGCACAGAGGGTTGAATAGGAAAATATCACCTCATATATTAAACACTAGTAGGCACCTAAACTGAACCTCGATAAATTTCATTCCTTTGACCTGAGGGAGACGTAACTTCATACAAACCTTTCTCATGGCCAAGGAATAAAAATCTCAGTCATCACTGTCTGCTTCGCTTGGAATCATGAGAAGAGGGATGTTGCGCTGATTGAACAACCATCCCCGCCCCCACAACACCTCTCCACGAACTACAAACCCCCCTGACACTCATAAAATTTGAGAGCATAAGGAGTCGTTGTGCTATGGCGATCACCAAATCGGATGGGAGAGTTGACCACTCAGGTTTTTTATTCTTCATATTCGTAGCTATGAATGGAAAATAGCAAAGTTTGGAAATGAAAGAATTTTATTTGTTGGAGGAGTTGGATAGATGAAGCGAAGTGTCTGTTACACTTATATTCGCCAAACAAATTTAAGTCACTACATACATAACAACAAGAAAATGAGAGTCGTTTAGGTCAGATAAAAATTTGTAATCATTAAAATGTGTGTTAATTTACTTGAAAATCTAACCTCGATAAACGTAGCACCTAAATTGGAGTAATATCAACATAGTTGACAGGAACCTCTTTACTACATATGGAAACCTCTAATATTTTTGAATACAGTTAATCAAGATCACAGTACTAATAATTGCACATCAGTTACACCTTTTCATTACACCTTTTGATTTCCCAGAACAATTATTCTTTATATTTCCCATAACCAAATTCCTTCTAACATGAAAATTATTTTTCAGAAAAAACCCCGTTCTGAACCTTTCCACTGTCTTCTTCCTTCCACATTTTGAACATTTTTCCAATACGTACAAAAATATGACACTGCAAATAAATGAATCTTCAAGGATGAGTGGCAATCAATTGGTCGACATTGCAGTTAACCTTCTTCTACTATGCGATTTTGTGGCAATGAGAGGTGTCTGACATTCGTGGTGTGCGGCTGTTAGCAGGAAATATTTCAAGGGACTCAACCATCCTTGCTAATGACGCTACAAGAAGTTGATGTCGAAGATATGGATTTTTTCTGTCCGGGCAAAATGAAGTTATGTACAATGCTACATATCCTAGAGCTAAGGGGAAGAAAGTGCATAGGGGTTAGATTTGGTTGGTTACTGATTTTTGATTTGTCGGGTAATGTATTTTTATTCAACCCCTTTTCTACTACAAAAATTAATCTTCCAACGTCAGAGCAATGTCTTACTGATGAAAGTGGCTATGCTAGGAAAGTGGTTTTATCACTGAATGTAGCATTGTCTTCAAGTTTTCATCTTATGGTGGTTTTCACATCTGGTAGATTTGGTATGTGTAGATCTGGGGATGCCACTTGAATTTATGTTAAACCAGTTGTCTATTTTTCTGACGTCAGTTACCATGATGGTAGGTTTAGTGTGGTCTTCCCTACTGAGTGTGACTACATTTGAACTATGAACAAATGTATAGTATATATTAAAAGATCCCATTTTTTTTCACATATCTGTTGCGTAGTTTTCAACATCAGTATCATGAAAAAATTGAAATTGTTTTATTAACTAACCAAATCCATCTAATATGATGTTCATCTTTTCACTTCCCCATGCAAGTCTCAATAATTTTATTCCCCTACTATAATGAGACCTTTCATTTATCTCCCCACTAAGTCAACTGTTAAAAGTCAAAGTGTGCAGATTGAAATGGGACAAAGGGAGTACTCCATTACATTTTGTCAGATTTTTCTTTTCCCATTTTAGATATTTGCACGTATGTCCCAATTATTTGTATTTTTTCCATTCATATAGCTCTCAAGCAAAATTTGTTTTGCTGAAATGTCTGGATGAATCCAAAAATTCAAAACACTTCCTTACATCGATAGTCCTTTAAAAACCCAAAGGAATTAAATAAATGGGATAGATTCAAATAAACTTTTGAACTAAAAATATTGCGGACGAAAAGGTCATACATTGCTTCGTCTGCATCCACCACCCATTTTTCAAATACTTCTTTTATCACTTCATAAATAACAACACTTGTTGAAGGCGAAAATGAATCGCCATCTTCCACCTTCGGAGGTCTTGAATTAAACCCCCCGTCAGGACCGGGATGACCTTTCTTGTAGATATGGGAAACATCTTTCACAAACTCGGCGCAGCCTATTAAAATAACCCTCTTGAATTAATGTATGCAACATCTAAAGCATACCGTTAGTCTATGAAGGGAAAAAACCAAATTACCATTAACATCATATGATCTTATGAAGTAATTTTCATACGTGCAGCAATATACTAACTGTTCTGAAACAAGAAATCAATGTAGAAAAATGAAGCTCATAGTCACAAGCGTATACCTCATTATAAATTCCACGAAGCGCGTCTCAATGAAACAAAAACATGGACACCCGCTTATAAGTAAACAAACACAGTGAAGAAAATTAAAGGAACTATTACACGTTAACTTATTTACCCAATCATTAACTGCATTCTAAGATACCCAGACTTCAGAAAATTCTAAGATAAAAACACAATCAATAACTGCATTCTAAAAAAATTAGAACCATCAGTAATGTATACAAGGACAATATTCATTGTTAGACACACGAACCTCGTCAAACCAAGCATGTGCGTCAACATACCTAAAATCATTGTGCAACACAGTGAGTCAGACTACTTAACATTTTTCTTTTAATTCAAAACACTCATAGTGATGAGTGGGGGAATGAATAGGATCCCCCAACCTTAACAAAAAAATATGAGTACAAGAGTGATTTCCCTAGATATAGAGCGATTATAAGTCCAAGCGAAATGTTGGATCCTATAACTGAAACTAGAGGCATATTAGCTGAAAATAAGGGCAGTGAATGGAGGTGTTTCCGCTATAACAACTCCACCCCACACGTCGAATTTACAACGGCCAGACCTCCACTTAAACCCTTCTTTAACAATCCCAACTTACTTAACATACAGGGTTGTCAAATATGTGTAAATACATCATCCAATTACTTTCTGAATGGGAAAGAATATCATATCCAAATGTTAAAAAAACTTATATTAATAATTTGTGGAGTAAAAATTAACAAATATATTACCAAGTACATTAAAAATTCAATTAATTGTCTTTAAGATTTAATTCTTCCAAGATTTAAATTTTTAGTTTTTAATTAGAAACTTAATCAATGGGTCCAGCTAGATGAAGGGATCATATATACAGGTGATGAAGTAGTGCACGGCGTGGATATTTTATGGTAATGATTTTGTATGATAAAAAATATTTGTAAATGTGTGTTCGAGATGCTACAAAATCGGGACTAACTACTGTGCAAATTTTAATAATAATAATATAGGTTTCTATTAGTAGGAATGAGGTTCCTGTGAACTATGTTGATGTTGCTCTCATTTTGGTGCTACGTTTTTCGAGGTCGGCTTTTCATGTATAGATTCTATTTTTAACTGAATTAACAACCGGTACATTCATTACAAATTTTTATCCATCTTAGAAGAAGACTCTTCATTTTCACGCTGCTATATATACAGCTAGTGACTTAGAGAAAATACAGTGGTAGTGAAGTTAAGGAGCACTTCTTAAGTGCCAAATCATGAATTTTGAGAAAAACAAACTAAGAGCCAACTAACAACAATGGACCTCCTTAAATAAGATTTTTTAATTTTTTTTATAATTAATTAAAAAGACTAAAAAAGCTGTCAATTATTGATTGATTGTCATTTTAGAAATAAAAAAGTACCAACTCCTTATTAAAGAGTGGTTATTAAAACTCTACGATGGTTCTCCTTAAATAAGGAGTGCTCCTCATTAAAAAAAAGTGCAGTTAAAGAGCAACCATTGTGGATGCTCTTAAATTTTTTTGCATGAATGTAACCGACACTTCGTTCCTTCTACCAAACTCCTTCTGGAAATCCACTGAATATAACCTTTGACCTTTGAGATTTTTCATTCATCCCTTGAAAAATGAAGAATAGAAAACCTAATTTGTCAGCTCCCGGGGACGATTTTGTGATTGCCATAGCACTATGTCTCCCTTTGCTCTCAGCTTTCATGAGTGTGAGAGGAGGTGTGAGTGTGATAGGGGTTTTTATATTTCACTAATTATGATGTAATCTGCATGCTGTTATTGAAGAAGGCGTATGTTGTGGATATTGTGTTAGGTTTATACATTTAGCCAAAGAGATATAGTTTATATAAACTGATGGCTCCTCATCCGGAATGTGTTTAATTCTTGCAAAATGATCCAGGACTAAAATGTAAGCGGCCAAAAACAAGGCTTGCTTGAAAAAGAAGAAGTTCAACTCATACTAATGATTATGAATTCAATCTCCTATTAATCGTTATTCTGAATTGAATATTTTTTATAAAAAATATTTTTGTTTTATCACTCATCTTCAATCTCGTATTAATTGTTGGCATGTGTTAAAATTATGATATATATTTAGTGTAACATATTTCCACAAATGTAGTATATTGAGAAATGTTTTCCAACATAAATATTTGAATTGCACATGTTCAGTGATTTGTAAATAAATTACCTAGTGATTTAAATAATTTTACAGATATCTATGTTTTTTAAAAATAGTGTAATTGTATATATATGACTTAAAATATTTAATACATATTTTTGTTGTAGATGATATATAAATTAAAATATTTAATTCATATTTACGTTGAACATATTAGTTTAGATAAGGAATTAGTCATGTAACTTGTCAATTGAAAAGAGAAAAAGAATTTCAAACCAGAGGGAAAATGTATGTTAATTTTTGGAGGAAGGTTGAATTTATGTGAAATACTAATTAATGAAGAAACCAAATTTACTATGAGAGAAGTTGTTAATTTGTATAATATCTAGGCAACATTAGCTATTATTGTTTTATCAAATACTCAACCACTATAAAACATTTATTGGGAATCTAATTATGTTAACGAGTGTACATGGGTTCCCGTTAGAAAAACCCATTAAAATATAATATAATACAACATATATTAATGCTTTAATTCGTAGTGGTTAAAGTCTAATAATTTTTTATATTAGATTATAACTAATCACATATTGATATGTACTAAAATATGTAATCTCGTACATGAAAATTGCATTGCTAAACTACATAGCATTAAATAAAAAAATGAGAGTAGTTACTAATAAAATCTTACTGTACTATAGTATTTAGTTACAGTATAGACGATGAAAGAAAGCTGAAACAGCGGCGACAAAATGCATATTTTCGTGAAAACCCTAACTGGGAAGACCCTAATCCTTGAGATGGAGTCGAGCAATACCATCAATAATATCGAGACTAAGCTCCGAGACAAAGAAGGAATTACATTGGACCAGCTGACGTTGTTCTTCGGCGGGAAGCATCTTGAGGATGGTCGTACCCTTGCCGATTAGAGCATTCTGATTGGGTCAACTCTGCACCTGTTGCTGAGGCTTATGGGTGGAATCATTGAGCCTTTTTTGATGCAATTGGCTAGGAAGTACTAGCAGGATAAGATTATCTGCCACAACTGCTATGCTTGCCTTCATCCTCGTGTCGTCAACTGTGGGAAGAAGAAGTGTGGCCACAACCAGTTGAGGCCAAAGAAGAAGATTAAGTAGATGAATGTATCAAACTACGAAGACATTTTGCAGAATGCTGAACTTGTTCTTATAGTCTATTGTTAGTTCCGCATTTTGTTCTGTTCGGAATGTTAAACCTGTTACAAGTTTATTTTTAAATTTTGAAGACGTGATTAAGAAAAAAAACTGTACTACAGTATATTTAGTTTTTATATACTACATTTTATACTTATTCCTTCTCAAATTTAAAGTGTTTTACAAACACAAGAACGTCCGTAAACATCTTATAATTTTTCATTAACTGGGTCGAACAGGTTGTCGGCAAGATACATCATATAGTTTATTTGTAAAGGACAAGCACAAATAACCTTGCTATACTAACCGAACCTAAACATTCTCTACAACCATGGAATCTGCCCCGTTCTCTCTGTTCTTATCCTCCTGTCGCTCTATTTCACAGTCCAGCACAACCCACGCTTCCTCGACTTCGCGCCCTGTTAAATCAATCTATTTGAATTACCAGGACATTTTATAATTAATATAGGTTGAGCAACATGTACGATTTTGGGAATTGAGAATTGAAAAAGGCCCCAAAAGGGGAAAAACCTAGCAGCCGAAAATGGCACGGTGCAACTAGGCGTGGTTGTGCCGGCTAGGGGCCAACACGGTCAGTGTCGCCTGGCACAGCTGTGCATGGCTGGTGCTGACATGAGTCTTGTGGCGTGGTACTTCCATTCAGACTGTGTCCGGCATGAACCATACCAGCTTATCCTCTGTTTTTCAACTTCTGATGTTTGCGCTTAAAATCATTTGGCTCGGGACGTGGACTGGAAGCACTTCTTGATCAGTTGAACAATGCGGGTATGTGAATTATTGCGGACCATCAACTGGTAGTCATTTTCTGAACAAAATGGTGGCGTACCCGTGTTGTTATTTTCACCCCGTGGGCTGGTCTTTGAATATTGGAACTGAAACGATACAGGCTGTGTAAAAGGGAATGGTGTGTATCCATATTTAGCCTTACAAGAGTTTGGAGCAGCACAAGCCGTGTTGCTTTGTGCGGCTCGTGCCAAGAGGCTATGGCACGACCGTGCTGGAGGGCACGATCCGTGTCGGTGCCTCTGTCATGGTCGTGTGGCCCGGTACTGTCTGCGTCGGTCGACTGGTGCCAGCTCGTCGATTGGTGCCTGCAGCTGGTACCGGCCATTGTGCCAGTTGATGCCGTCATTCCGTCTCGAGAATATTGAACTTCGACTCCACCTTTTTTGGCTCAATTTCATCTACTACCAAGTTTTTGGGTTAATGGTCTTTTTTCTACTACCATCCTTGTGAATGACCTTCATCTACTACCATTCTTTCCAAAGGCCTTCATCTACTACCATCCTTGCGAATGACCTTCAAATATCTATTACCACCCTTGCGGATGACCTTCTACAAATGATGTGCACCTCTATGCATGCGTTAACCGATGCAATCGGAATACTTTTTATCATGTTTTTTCGGTTGATTGCTAGTTTTAGTTAGGTTTACACGACAAAGGGTTTAGACGACCATTATGGTTTTCTTATCTAAATCTCAAGTTTTGTAGATTTAATTGAAGCTAATGGACATTTTGTATTCACAGGAACCTAGATTCTCCTTTGTGATCTTATAAGTATGTTGGTCGTGAGTACTTTTTCATCATCATTTTGTAGAAGGCCATCCTCGAGGGAGGTAGAAGATATTTGAAGGTTATTCGCAAGGATGGTAGAAGATATCGAAGGCCATTTGAAAGGATGGTAGTAAATTGAAGGCCATGGATTCTAAAGCATGGTAATAGATGGAATTTAGCCCGGAAAAAGTGGATTTGAAGTTCAAGAAGGCCAAGAATGGAAGATGGTGCCAACCATTCGAACTAGCCGACTAGTCGGCATGAGTCGTGCACGAACCCAACATCAACCATGCACGGTCCATACAAAGTGGCTAGAACGGCCCGTGCAAATTTACCCGGTTAGTGCTTCTTCGTGCAGCCCATGGTGCCCGTGCTAAAAAATCACTCCCAAATCGGCCAAGTATGGGAGCGGACTGTCCCGTTTTATATGAACCGCGCTGTTCCAAGTTCCAAAAGTGAAAACAGCCCATAGGTGTGAAAATAGCATGGCTCGCACCGATTTTTGGAGCAAAAGGTCCTTCCAGCCGACGGGCCGCACAAATCAGAAGTTTCGGATCAAGCACCAGACCACGATCCGTGTAGGTCAATGCGCCCCGCCTCATACGAGACTGCACGACCCGTGTCAGTCCGTGTGGCCCGCCCTGCACGAGATTGCACGGACAATGCCTTGGCTCACTCCCCATTTTGTATGACCCTGCACGGACCGTGCCATTTTCCATTGCCCGCGCAAATTGCGGCTGCTAGATCTGCCTATTTCTATGTGTTTATGATTATTATGTTGGCTTATTCTTGTTGATTGCATGATTGTCACACTAAGTTAGCACACATTATAGTATACCTTCATGCAGGTGCAATTATTGAATCCCCTTGGGGAAGGAAACCTAGATGCACTTGGGGTAACAATAGTACGGAACCGTGTGGGTGTGTGCACGTGGGTTGCCGAGTCAACGTTATGATCGACCATGCACTAGTAAGTTGGGGAGTTGGTCTAAAAAGTTACCGGTAGAGATAGTTAAAGTAATAAACGAGGGTTAGCTTTGTAACCCTAGAGCCATCGATAAGGTGCTTCATCCTCTTTGCCTTTTTAGGCATAGGGAGAAGCATTAGTGGTGGTGTAGTGCCTGGGACGTAATAGCACGAGGAAGATTCAGATCTGTATAGCAGACAGGGCCATTGTTACACTTCCCTAATTATGGAGGCGGTGTCAATGGAAGATTACATGTGCACCATACGTGACAGGTATGTGGAAGTGTTGAACATAGATCACACCACGTGTCACAAACAGTGGAATAGGTTTATAATTCTTATATGTGATGAAATCGAGGATCGAAACAACATTAATCATGCTATGCAAATATTCCCCAGGTGTTAATTTATATAGTTTATTCTTCGTTGAATTGCATGCTAGTAGTTTTTAGTGAACCCCCCCCCCCAATGCCTATTTTACGGATATTGATTATTCCTAACACGCGATCAGATCGACGACCCGATTGCGGCTGTGAGTAGTTTATAATTAGATTTCTAATATCTCCGTGGACGACCCCGACACTTGCCAATCAAGGAACATGAGCAATAATGTAAACCTAGCTAAAACTAGAAATCAATCAAATAAAATATAATAACAAATGTGTCAAATGCATTAGTTAACGCATGCATAAAAGTTCAAATCAATAAGTGAATGCCACAAGAAGGATGAAGGAAAGTATGGATGTAACACTATATCGCGAGTCATTAGAAATACCTCGCGGATCGAGACAGACAAGGGAAGTTTATAAATTTCAATAAATCTCTTTTGCAAGCCTCAAGAATTGCTCGCGGTTCATGACAAGGTTCAGGAAAAAATGGGCTCCCATATAGTTGTTGTCGCACCTCGCGAGGATTTCCTCACGGCTTGCGATTGTACAGCCAAAAACCAACTTCTAGTAAATCTTTAGTCATGAGCCGCTATATTTTTTCACGAGTCGTGACAAGATTTAGAATTTTTTGAAAAAATTTCAACTCCCAGTACCCGTCTATCTCGAGCCGGGAGGTTTTTCTCGCGGGTCGCGACAGTTTGCATTGATTTACCTTCCCAGATACTTGTTGTCGCTAATCGCAAGGCCTTCCTCTTGGGTCGCGACAACAGTTCAGTCCCTAAATAAAAAATGGGCAAACCCCTTATTCCTGCACAAAATTCTCTCTCTTCCTCCCAACTGCCGCACTTCCACCAATCCTCCATAAATCCAGCCTAAATTCACCAAATCCACACTGAAAATCCATCTTCCTTACTCTCTCAACCATTTCCACATCATAATCAACACCCGAACTTGCTCAAATTCAAAAACAACATAAACACTATAAATTGGGGATTTTTGAAAATCCATTGCTTAAGGACTGGGGTGTGTGTAGGCTTCACAAATTCATTATCCTCTAGTCATATTTGGTACAATTCTCCATTCTATTTATCGTTACATGTTGGATATTTTCATGGGATAGCTTCATAGTAGTAATTGCATGATGGGAATTGTGATGTTCATTGAAAATACTAGAGTTTCTTGAAACTTTTGATGCTAAACCTAGGATTATGAATTCATGTCTACTTGTGAGTTTTGACGCATTTTTTTGTGATGTTAGTTCTTGATAGCATATGGCTCCTAAAAGACATCGAGTCCAGAGAGGGGAGAATTCTTTAGAGGCACCTTCACCTCCCCCCCTCCTATTCCAAAATCGAGGCTAGACTATTACATGGGGCTTAACCGAATCACTAGTGAATACACCGATCGATGGTATCACCTAGCCAAGCCTCCCAGAAAAATTCAAGAAACCACATTCATCGATGAACGGGCTTTGAGGTCCTAGGGTTGCAGGAACCGGTCGGTTGCCTCATTACCAAATGAGGTCTTGAAGGGTTCATCAGCAGGAACGCTCTGACCAACCTGAGATACACCCTCAAGTTTCTAGTGATGGTAAAGCTCTGTACCATGAGGAAAGATACCCTAGGAAGGGAGCAGCCTTGTGAGAAGTACATTCACTTCCACTTGAACGATCAGTAGTATGAGATCGACTTCTCGGCAATAGAGGCTACTTTAGGCTTGGATACCGCACATATTCGGGAGCACTTTGATCCTCAGATCTCATCCATCACTGACCACGATGATACGGTCTTCTGGCACACCATCACTAGGAGGTTCCAAAATTTCCGGGACAAGAACAACCTAATTATCTATCAAGATTTCCAATTTTTGCACCGTTTCTTGGCAGCCATTCTATCCTGTCAGGCTGAGCCGACTCATGTACCAATTGATAATGTCCGATATATGTGGTACTTCAATGGTGAGAGTGCATGATATGTATACTGGACTAATTTTTCAGTGGAGAAGGTTGTCCATATGTCGAGCAATGTTTGAGGAGATGACATATCTATAGGGGGCATGATCATCCTTTTGGCGTAGCACTTACGAATCACCACTCCACTGAGACTTTGACATATGGGCCGGGATGACTTGTACCTCATCAACTTGGGGATGATAGAGGATTACAATTTCATAAAGCCTACCATTGGCTATATGGGAGGATCAAGGTCACATTTATGAGACTTCCTTAGCCCCGGTGGACAAAGCTAGAGCTAGACACACCCGTGGCGGACATAGCCATCGAGCCAGGCGAGTCATGTCGGGCTGCATTTGAGCAAAATTAGCTGAGCTAGTTTCCCAGATACCCGTCCCGATCAGGGACGGTTTTCTCCTATTCACTCAGCCTATCGCAACATCTCCTCCTTCACAACATGATAAACCTATGCATGACGACTATCCTATGCCCCCTTCGGACTTCTACAGTCGACTGTTGCACACAGTCGAATTTAGCTTCCGCGAGCAGGCTGAGCACAACCTTTTTATCTCCCAGAGCTTGATGGACATGAATGAGAAGATCAAGCGTCTCTCTTTCCAAGTGTATCACATGCAGACACATATGGCCAACATTCTAGTCCCGGAGCCCAAGCCAGAGAGGCGTAGGAGGAGTGAGAAGTGGATTGCACAGTATCAACAACGCTATCTCGGTGATGGCGATTCTTCATCCCACTCTTAACCGTAAGTCATTTTACTTCCCCATTTGATTTTTAGTGCTTGTTGCCTTTTTATGATTACATTGAAGGCAATGTAATGTTTTATGTGTGGGGAGATGTTTGATGATTTACATGCATGTATACTTGGATGCTTTTGCTACTTTGATTAGGAAAACATGTAAAAATGATTTTTTTTGTAAAATTGAAAAAGAAAATAGAAGATCAAAAAATGAAAAGAAATAAAAATCAATCTCGCTAAGTTGAAAACCTGAGAGGGCAATTTAGGCAATATTGGGGTCCTGGATAGGTCGAAAACTTGAAAGGGCAGCCTAGGTAAAAATGAGAGGCTAAATATGGATGAGATGTGAGCAAAAATAAATATCATGTGTGGTTGGAATGAAAACCCGAAGGGCTCCAAGGTAAAATGAGAGAAAGACAGAAAAGAAAAGAAAAAGAAAATTTTCAATGAATCTACTCATTTGCGGCGTTGGAGTCATAAGGCTGCGATGAACATATGGATGAATTGGGTAGCCTAACATCATAGGACTTTTTGGGTTTGAATGACTTAGCGAGAAAACGAAGTAGGGGGTATGAAATCTTGATTCTTTGTATTCTTCATTTTAGGTTGATATATTGGTAATAAGTAAAGTGTATTCTTGAACTTTTGGTGCGGTTTTGACTTCATTTTGTGCCACTGGACTTTGGGATTATCATTTTGGGAATTGGATATGGTTTATGGGTATTCGTGAATTGATAGGTGGAAGGTTTGAGTAGAATTAGGAATTCGGGTTGTGGTGTGAAAAAATTTCATTTTAATTTGATTTTTCAATTTATGATAATGAGAGTTTTTATGAGGTATTGAATTAGGGAATATTAGGTTTAGGAACTAAATATGTAAATCTCTTTATGTTCTTGAATCTTTTCTTACTCGAGGACGAGTAAGGTTCAAGTGTGAGGAGGTTTGATGTGTTCATTTTATGTAGTAATTTTATAAAATTTTGGGCTCACTTTTGAATAGTTTTGTGCTCTAGATCTTGTATTATCCCTTGAAATTCTCTTAGATGAGTTAAGAGCGGATTTTGCGCACTTATTACTTTTCTAGGGAATTTTGTATGACGAGGCAAACATATGAAGATTTGAAGATTATCTTTTGGGGTTTGAAGAGTTGAAGAATTGAAGACAATGGAAGTGAAGAGTGAAGATTGAAGACTTAGACAAGGAAAGTAAAGATTTGAAGATGTAGTCATATGTATCTATCGCGAGTCTCAAGGAATTCTTAGCGAGTCGCGACAGCCTACTGTAAGTAGCTTGTTTTATAATTTCTCTTTTACTATAAATACCAATTTTTATCCTCTCATTTTGAATCTTCTTCTTCCCAATTTTCCCTCTTTCAAAACCCTGGTTTTAACTTGTTTTTTCATCTACTTTCACTTCAAATTATGTTTGGTTTGCTTTCGATTATTAGTATGAACTCTAGTGGCTAAGTTATCACGTGGGAGCAATTGATTGAAGTTTCCAAGCCCATTTAGTGAGAAACTCTATTTTCCAAGCCCATTTGATTACTTAGCATTTATTGTAATATTAATGATGTTGTTTACTTCATTTATGTGATGGGTTGTTTGAGAATATGAAATGTTTGTATGATGACATGTTAATTAGGAGGTTAGAGATGCGCATAATTTCTTATCTCTTTGGCATGAAATCCAAGAACATGGAATTAGACCTTCTTGTTGGGTAGATGATGTTATTCTTGCTAGATGAGTATGATAATGTGGATTGCTATCATGTTTATCTTAAGGTAGCACTAAAAGGTAGAATCTTGATGCTGATCTTTCTAGGTTAAACCCGATGAATGCTTTGTTTGGTTAAATGACTAGGTATTTGGTAGAATGCTTGTAGTTATCAAATCTATTGGTTCTTTTTATATGATGTCATTGATGAAATATCTTTAGGCGTTGTTTGTCTAAAGTGATCATTGGTGAGGTTTACAAATAGTCGTTCATTGCTTTTGTAAATTACTCTTAAGATGAACGAAATGTTTATCTTCAAAACGGAAATTGTAGCATTCATAATAGGTAATCAATGTGATTGAATGAGTGATTGTTTCTAGGATCTATAAGAGGCTTGGAAGTGAGAATCAACTGCGCCCAAGGCTTTATCAATTGTGATTTTATCATCCTTTATTAGTTTGTTGCAAGATTAGTTTAATTGTTCTCATATGTTAATTGTTTTGTTTTTCCTTTCATAACTTAGAAAAACCAAACCAAAAGTCCCCTATTTAATTTCTTTTATATATACTAGGAACAAGGACCGCGCTGCGCGCGACCTGTTTTAATGGGTAGAAAACATTTGTTTATTATTGGTTTTCTTCTTTATTTTTCCCCCATTCAAGTGGAGGTCTTATTCCCAGATAGAAGTGGAGTCGCCCAAGGATTGAATATGTTGTCGGCATTAAAGTTTGTGATTCTTGATTGCCAGTGGGAAGACGCCGTGACCGGTGGAGGAGCCTACCTTGGGAGAGTCAGTGTTTCCCGTTCGGTCAAAGTTACTGGCGTCCGATTTGAAGGTAGAAAATTAGTTACATAAATGGCCCCTTTCTGTAACTTGGGAGACTCAGCACGAGCACCACCGATTCGAGCAAGCACAACTTGGATTGGTCGAAAAGATATTGTGTTTCCTCGCCGAGGCCTAAAGGGTGGCTACTCCCCAAGTTTCCGCCTATGGTGGCGAAGGATAAGCCACAATTCAACAAGGAGGAGGAGAGAATGAAGTTGAGGAAATTGGGATCCCAGGTTTCAGGTAATTTGGTGATCTTGTCTAGCTGTTAAATCTTGGATTCACATGTTCATGAGGGTGTTTCTGGTTTTTAAATTGGAGCTTACTCATTTATTATTAGGGTTTGTCAGTATTTATTCATGTTTGTTGTAGTTCAGTGGCTAGGGTTAGTTGAGAAATTCAATAACAATTTTATACCGATGATGATTTTCACCTCATATTTTCATTTTCAATGATATGACTGGAAATATAGTATATGTATACCTGTTTAGGACTGTTTAGGCTAAAAGGCAATAGAGAGCTGTAATGATTGTCCGCTGTAGGATCTGCAATTGAAAGAGTTTTTTTTAATGATTTGGAAATTTGGCAGATAATCGAAAAACATTAATGGTCTGATGGCATGATTTGGAGTAATGTAGAAACTTAAGCTTACCTGACTTAAATAAAGAGGTTTGTAAAACACAATTCAGTATCCTTCATTAGGGAAGAATGACCTGAAAAACAATAGAGAACTGTACTGATTGTCTACTGTAGGATATGCAATTGAAAGAGTAATTTTTTAATGATTTGAAAATTTGGCAGTTAACCGAAAAACATTAATGGTCTGATGGCATGATTTGGAGTAATGTAGAAACTTAAGCTTACCTGACTCAAATAAAGAGGTTCGTCAAACACAATTCTGTATCCTTCCTGTATTGAGAAGGGAAGAATGACCTGAAAAACAATAGAGAACTGTAATGATTGTATGATGTAGGATCTGCAATTGAAAGAGTAATTTTTTTAATGATTTGAAAATTTGGCAGATAACCGAAAACATTAATAATGGTCTGATGGCATGATTTGGAGTAATGTAGAATCTTAAGCTTACTTGACTCAATAAAGAGGTTCGTAAAAGAAGGTTTTAGAAAACAAATGGTCAGAACAAAATAGTTGCAAAACTAAGGTGCTTGAGAAACATAGCTGAATGACACCCTTGAAGCTAAAAGCAGGTTTTTTATTTCAAAAAAATTAAGAGTTAAACTGACACACATAATGCTGACAATTATCAAGAAATTTTGAGGGTTAACTGGATATTCCACCATTTGGAGTGGAGGAAATAACCACAATGGAACATGATTTTGATCAATATTCTAAAAAATCAAAAAGTTCGGAAAGAATTCTTCCCTTGGATTTAAACAATTACATCCAAAGTGTAGAAAGACACTAATTACCTTGCTAATGCTATGACTGAATCTTCGAGTTGGAGAATTCATCATTTTGCTACCAAGTCCAATAACTTGCCTCTCAGGAGTAGCATAGCAGGCATTCAGATCCCATCCCCAGCTGCATCGAAGAATCAAAGAGATGGGGGTTAGGATAGAGGCATAAAAAAATTGTATGACACTATAACATGAAAATATGTGTGAATGAGATGTTACGTGCAAGTTAATTACTTCTGTTCAGCAACTAAGTATATCTCTTTATATACTACATTTCTTGTTGTGTTTTGAATCGAATTGTTTGTTTCTTGTGGTGCAATGAGTACTTTTACATTTTCTGAAGTTTTCGCTCTCGACAGAACTACATATAATTTCCCGTGCGAGAATACTGGTTCCTTTACATAAAGTCCAACGAATTCAAGTGTTTGTCCTTGGGTTTTATTTATTGTTAATGCAAATCATAGTCGAACTGGGAACTGGATTCCCTTGAATGGAATAAATGTATCTTCCTCGGAAGCTTTTAGTTGAATACGTGATATGAAAACTTCTTCCTGTATATGAACTGAAAGATATTCTAGCATGAATAATATATTTTGTGAATTTCATGCATGTTAAATGTGTTCCGTTACAGAGACCTTCTGTTGAGTTCAAATTGCGCAGAAACATTATAGGACAATTTTCTTTTAAAGTTAACATGTGAGGGGGTAAACTTGGAGGGTTACATGTTTGTAGTAAGTCTTCATAATCGGCTTGATCTTTCATGTCTATAGTTTTGTTAAAACTTGAGAATGTTTTCTCAGTACTAGGGAATCTGTGTATCATAATTTCATTTATTTGATCGACATATTGACTGGTTGTTGTTAATAGTGCTCTATCAGTTACTGAGAGTGGGTCTGTGATGAATGCATTTATATTAGGATAGACAAAGTTGATGAGTGATTCAAGGGGATCTGAGCTTCCTGTTGTTTGTAGGATAATGTTGTCCGGCAGTATGATTCTGTCATCGTCAAAAGTAGGCAGTTCTTCATTTCCAACTTTTAAGAGGAAGTTGTTGTAATCAGGATCTAAGAGAGCTAAATATTAAATGATAACTTAAAGTGTTCAAATATTGGCCATAGATGAGACATAACTAATGTTGATGAGATACAGTCTTGTTTGTCTCCTTTACGGATAATTGGTAGTGTTTGTAGAAAATCACCTCCAAATACAACAACTTTACCACCAAATGGAATATCAGTATCCATTATATCCCTGAAAATTTTGTCCGCTGATTCAATAACATCTCGTTTGGTCTTAGTGACTTCATCCCAGATAATAAGTTTAGCCTCTTTTATTAATCGGATTGTACCACTTTGCTTGCTTATATTACATGCCATATGATCTCCTTTATTTACTGGTATTTTAAATCTTGAATGAGTTGTTCATCCCTCTGGTAATAGGGAGGCTGCGACGCCAGAAGTAGCAGTAGCTAGAGCTATATCTCCTTTATATCTAACATTTGCTAATAATTCTTTGTATAAGAATGTCTTTCCAGTACCACCAGGACCGTTGATGAAAAATTTTCTCGACTTATTGTTTATGATGCAATCCATTATCCTGTTATAGGTAAATTTATGATCATAGTTGAGCAGTTTTATCGATGCTAGTTCTTCTTCTGATACAGTGATGTTTTTTTCTGCAAATATCTCTTCATTTTTTTATGCTATTAAAAAATGGAGGAATGAAGAGGAGAGAAATGGTAGTCGTCACTGCTTTTTCCCATTGCTTTCAAATAGGTATGAATTAGTTGTAAAACTTTGAATTGAACTTGTTGTGTTGTGTAGTTTTTGTTTCTGGAAATATCTTCTGAAAGTGATTCTTCAAATGAATTCCATAGTATTTTCGGATTGTTCACGGCTGTATGTACCAGTAATATAGCAAAAAGTTGTCTCAAAATTGTTGGCATTTGGAATGCAGCTGCTTCATTTAATGTATCTTCAGTCATGTTATCCGATTGTAGTAAAGCTCTCTTTTCACATGTCTATCTATAAGAAGACAATAAAACTCCATTGTAATATTTAAAGTTTTCAAATGATGTAGGGAAACGAACATACATTAGTAACATTCTGAGGTAATATCATTCTCCTTCTGTAGGATGTGTTGAGTGTAAGCGACCGATCATTTGATCTTTTTTTCTTTCAGTCCATATCTTTTCCTTTGATTGCCAAACAAAATGTTGGGGGAATTATTTATATAAACAGTTAAGTTGTCTTTCTTTAAAATTTGTTGCATTCATGTTGAAAAAATTCCGTCAGCATTGTCCGTGAAAAGCTTTCCCTGTCGACTACTTGTTGCAATAATTGGTTTTCATCAAATGTTAGTGATTGATGGTTTTCAAGATGTAATTATAAATTAATTACTGATGGGATCATTGTGTTTAAATTAAAGGTAAAGATCCGCCAAATTGCTTCAGGAGCGCATACCCAGCGGGATGATTGATTTTTTTTTATTTCATCTATGACATTGTCATTTTCCTTTGATGTCAGTGTGTACTGAATCCTATCATGTCCTTTGTAGATGTATTTGTATAAGTATTTGACAGATTGGAGAGTTGAACACACTTCAACGTTAATATGACTGTCATATTTGGCTAATAGATAAGGATTATATGGAATCACCCATCGGTTGTCTATTATATGATTGCGTATTTCTGATGTGGATCCATCATCCTTTCTCATATAGAGGGGGTATGAATTTTTAGAATGGTGAGTAAATTTAGTGTAGTATTTAGGATACTGATTTTTGCATGTCCCTTTTTTCATGCGTGTGATGTTGACATTTGACTGGCCACATGGGTCGTGTATCATATGTTTTAAAACTAATGAATAAATATAGGAATTTTTTCCCTATCTAGTAATTCAGCTGAGACAAATTGGTCTCTCTCCTAACAGTGTCAGCTTTGAAGGTAAAGATTGCGTCTTTTTAGTGAATACTATTTGTCCTACTGGATCTCACCAGCAGTATCAAAAGTTGAGAACTCCAACACATTAAATTAGTGGTTGTGAATAGCAGCCCTAAGTTAAATTTAAACTCATACAGGTTAACTACGAGTATAACTTATACTACAATTTAAAAATATGCAAACATCCCAGAAAAGAGGACCTAAAATAGCCATCACTAACACATGAAGTCAACAAATTAAATTCACATATCAAAGTGTCTACAACAAATAACATTACACAGCAAGTGTTTCACCAACGTTTTTGAAAGATTCTAACATTGTGGGTGGGTAGTGAAATGGTATCAGAATTATATGATTAAATGTTCCTCTTCCTTCTGTTGAGCAACCGACAACAAATACACATGATTAGTCGAGATGAATAAAAAAACAGAGCATAAACAGAGGAATCAGATGAATCCAAGACAACCCATAAGCTAAAATAAACAAGAATCGTACATCAAGAACTTTCCTAGAGCTATGATTAAAATATTATCGAAATGGGTTGACGAAAATAGGATTAAAAATGCCTAAAATCATACCTGAATGAAACCAAGATTGTCAAAAGCTCAAAAAAAGCGATCCCACCATTCAACTCTTTCTAGCTCGATTGAAAATGTGTGAACATGCCTTGGGAAGGTCGATTGAAGATTCTTGCATTGCCTTTCATAGCTGGAGAAAACCCAAATCGGAAACTGATTCAGGATTGTGTTTGGGATTTGGGAACGCTAAGGCAAAAGAGAAGAGAGATCGGGTCAATATGGGTTTTATGTGTCCAGACCCATAATGACCCGGACCGACCCGAAATATATGAGATATTTTAAATGACCCATCCCGATCCGTCCGACCCAAAATTTTGGGCAAATTTGGGTCGGGAGAGCTGACTCGTCCCGACTCGTGGGTCAACATAAACATCGCTAATGTGCTATACTATATGTTAAGATTATCAGAACACGGTGAGCTCTTATACCATAACTAAGGGAAATTGTTGATGGACAAAAGGGCACCTTCACACAGAGTTTGGTGAATTAGAACATGAACGAGCACAGTATGTGTAACCAAAACCGCACTGTACCTGAGGTCAACAAAATTTTTCCAGTCACAAAAAATATCAAACACTGGGTGTATGTCACAAATGTTTCTGGAAACATGCTATCTGTCTCAGCATCGATTTGTCATCTTGATAGTATTTAGTTATTTACGATGTTGTTGGGGTGGCTAGTTCTATAGTTGTTCATTTGTGTCATATCTGACTGTTCATGGACTGTATGAACTAGAAATTTAAGCACAGAACACTAAGAATGATAATATATTCATTCAGATAACATGAGACAGATTATACTTTGGTGAAACTGCTAGATTCCTACAGGTAACTAAATACTTGTGAAAAGTGAAAAGTTACAATGGAAATGTTTAAAGCCAGAAAAATGAGAGCTATCATGTACAGATGCTCTTCTTTGTGACTTTATTTTATCCAACAAACAAAAGAAGATGGCACATTCAAGGCTTTTAAATTCTTTCCTTCTTCTTTACAAGGTAACATTGTGATCATATGGGCTCTATATTTCTAGGTCTTTTATTGCATTGAGGATGCTGAGCTCTAACAAGGGGACCATCCTGACTCTAGGACCATAATCATCTGCACTTGTTTTCTACCAACTTACTTCTTCATGATCATGCAGTGAACAAGTTACTGTACAAATTTCTTGCTTACTTCCACCATACATTTTCTGATGCATGTTGAATAAATTTTACTCTACATTTACTGCAAAGTGGCTCTTAAGTATGGTTATAAAGTTGTCTACAAATAAGGTTACAACCATCTTAAAATAGCCTGGCCTTCAGGCCCTTCACTTCCCTCTAATTTAAATTTTAACTGTATACTCACAAGAAAATGATGACATCTTCATGGAAATGCAGCACTTCTCCTCGATATAGGCTTCTAGTGTAAACTATTAACGGTGCAATTGTGGTGTTGTGTATATATAAGCAATTGATCCTATAGTAATTTAGTAATGATCTTGTTCATTTTCTTCTTTAGTCATTTGCTGTTAGTTAATACTTGCTCATTTGAGTATTTTAATTTAATGTTGTCAATGTTTATGATCAAGTCCTGAACCTTTATTTGATTGTTGTAGGAACTACTGGGAATGATGTGCGTACAAGTGGTGCTAGTATCGACCATTCCTCCATTCCTAAATTTGATATTCAAGAGATACAACCAGTGGAGAAACATCTCATTGGTCTTGGGTATGGCCTTAATATACCATCACTCCCGATGTGCCTAAGGAGCAACAGACAACATCTTGCATCTTTTGTGGAAAGTGTATAGCTTGCCCAACACCATCGGGGACTACTACTTTGCATAGACACCTTCAAAGGTGGGTGAAGTATAAGTTCTATGTCGCTATGAAGGAAAGCAGAAAGTAAGTGAATCTCCTACATGTGTGATTGTCTTTGATCAAGCTAGAAGTGTAAAGACATTGACTGCTGTGATTATTATAGATCAATTGGCTTTTAGTCATGTTGAGAATGAGGGGTTTAAATTGGTTTGCAAAGAGTTACAGCCTAACTTTGAAATTCCTTCTTGTGTGCTTGATTCTTTCTGTAGCTCTTTGTCTACGAGGATGGTAGAGGCTATCATATGTGCACAAGATTGGTTGCGAAAAAGCCACAAACCTCTTTGTATGGAAGACTACATTGAAGAACTTGAGAACCTTGAATCGGGTAATGCATTGTACAAATTGTAACTCAATTGAATCTATTGACTTTATTTTAATTTCACTAATTTTTTATGTTGTTGTTCACAGAATTTCCACCTTGAACTGACGAGCATCGGATTATAGACATTGATGAGTAGTTATGAGAATCTGTGAGTTAGGCATAATTTATATTATTGAGATATTGTCTTATGTATTATTTAGATTTATTTTCATATTATCGAGTTATACATATTAATAGGATTGAACCAAAAAAAATGCACTTACTCATTTATTTTATCTTTATCACCTATTTATTAATGGGTCATTTGGTTCAAATGGGGAAAGGGAAAGGGAAAGGAATCAGGAAAGGGAATGGAAAAGAAAGGAAAGGAATAACCCTATTTTTTAAAATCTGTTTGGTTCAATTGTGGAAAGGGAATCAAATTCTTTCTCATTCCCTTTGTTACCGTAGATTATTTATAAAATATCACACATAAGTATGAATTATTTCACATTATCTAATATGCTAAAAAAATATATAAGTGTTTCATAAATTATTATCATAACTAGTTCATATAAAAGATATTTAATGTAAAATATGTAGTTCACCATCTTTAATTTATTAATATGTTGTATGTGATTAAAAAATGTAAATATATTTATAATTTGTCGTAAATATTTCATTTACATACTGTCATATTTACATTTTTTGATTTCATATCACATGCGATAAATTGATGTAAAAATATGAAATTCATTTTATATAAAATGTACTAATAATGATGTTAAAAAAATCACATACGTAAATATTTTTAAAATGAACATCTAGAGGATATTATTTAAAAAACATAAAATTGATGCAAATTCAAACTATTATATAATGTATTATATCTATCAACACAGATATATTTTTCTAATAAAATATTTATACTTTATAAATCAAACATTGTTTATTCAACCTCGAAAACTATATCACACCAATATATCACCACCTCCATCAAAAGCATTAGAACAAAATTAAAACTTCACGTATTTTTTAAAAATTAAAACCATCTCCCAGAGATGTAGGAGATTTATACGCACCCTAAACCTGTTATAAATAAATCGATATACATGATTTGAATCGTTTTCCTTCCATAGTGTTCCCGCTCAATTGCCTTCACCCCCATGTGGACAATTGACAGGCCGGACTATGGAAAGGAAATAATGATAGTTTATAGTGAAGATGTAGCAACCTATTCAGGATTATGAACATAAACATTAAGTTTATGTTGATAATCCCATTTACAATGCTATTGAGGAGACCACAGTCAAAAGATTTGGTTAGTCTCCGGATCAAAA